>JANJGK010009231.1:0-22616 GCA_039081455.1 Macrobrachium rosenbergii
CATAAGCAAACGACCATAAAACTTTGCTGATATTTGAACGAAATTGGTATGAAATCTTTCCGCCACGAAACACCACCTATTCATTCATGTAGTTAGGAATAAAGCCAATTAGAATCTTCAAGCTTCACAATTAAATTTTTCCTGGAAAATGATTTTTAGGTTATTAAAATGACTAGGCATTTGACACAAAATATGCAATACTTTAACTGGATAAGAAAAGGGTTCTTTCGTTAAAGGAAAACGGATAATTGTGGATTTACATAAAAGGCCACAAAAAAAAAAACTGGTGAAACTCAAAATATTGGTTTCTACGAAATATCAAACGAAGCGTTAAACATGGTGAAAGATTTCTCAGACCATAGGGAGAGAGAGAGAGAGAGAGAGAGAGAGAGAGAGAGAAGGTGGGGGGGGGGGGGGGATTTAAGCTAAAAACAAAAATTACTCCACACGTACGAGGCTACCCAACTTTCAATCTGTATGAGTGGACTTGAACAGAATTATTTGATCAAACTGTGGTCGATCGCTCTTCTTGCTCCGTGTATTGGGCAAGCGGCTGGGGAAGGATGTGGGCGGATAGTTTGGTACAGTGAAATAGTCCTAACTTGTTTCATCAAGTAAACAAGCACTGCTAACGTCATTATTTCGGCGGATAAACATGACGTTTCAAGCATAATGAGCTTGGCTGGACGGGGGCGACAATGTTCATGAGTGACAGATGAGAAGTATCCTTTGGGCGACAATAATAACTGGCCGTTTTTTATCCCCGTTATCACCTGGCTGCAACAGCAGAGGTATTTTGTAGTCGCTGTCGGTTAGTTAATTATCTCCGCCTGTCACTCGCTCAAGGTTACCAAAGGCGTTGATTACGGGTTAGTTGGCGGTTTCTCGAGCTCTTCGTGGGTAGAGGGCCTTGCTACTGCGTGGGAGAGGGAACGGCAGATGTAGGAGCCGACGGAGGACCTCAGGTATCGAACTGGGCACTGGCTGGTAATAGTTCAGCAGTGTGCGAAGCTGTTGGTCTTCTTACTGACTGGTATCCCTATGTTCGTTTTTAATTTTCAGAAAGACGTCTGGGAATGGAAGATGGCCATTGCTGCTTCCCTCAAAGGTAAAGCGTAAACCAGAATTCTGAGGAGCTAGAAAAGAGTTCTGCTGTATGTGTTGTGTGTGTATATATATATATATATACTGTGTATATATATACATATACCATACATATATTTATAGATATACACATGTACAGTATATATATATGAATTATATATACATATGTATATATTATATATAACAATAACGAATTTTTTAAACGCAGCAATGACCTCAGGACGCTTATAAGCTTTATCTATTTATTTGTTCGTTTGCACTGTCATCCCAGCAGATATATTATAAATTCTTACCACGACGTACAACTCCTTCTGAAGATGTTTTAGAACACTATTTTTACTTAGCATATATACATCAGGCGTTCCCGCTAAATTTAAGCATATATATATTCACTTACACACGCGTATTCTGGTGATTCCAGGCATATACACACACACACGTGTGTGTGTGTGTGTGTGTGGTGTATATATATATAATATATTATATATATATATATATGTGTGTGTGTGTGTGTGTATGTGTACGTATATATATGTGTGTGTGCGTATGTATATGTATATATATATATATATATATAATATATATATATATATATATATATATTTATATATATATATATATATATATATATATATGTGTGTGTGTGTTTGCATGTGCGTATAGAGGGATGGTTAAGCAGCTAAAATTAATCCCGTTTAAGCAAGGCAATATTAATATTCCCACTCATCACGCAACCTAACTGCACTTTCCAAAAACCTTGCTCGTGAACTTTTTACGCTTGCTATTGACGTCACGCATGTGAAGTCACGTCACGACTGGACTGCCTGACATCACCACCATTGGGATCTGATGCGCGTGAGCGAGATGACGGTATTTTCATACCAGCATTGCAAGATGGCGAAATGGTTGGCAGACTATATTTGGCGAATAATGGTGGAAAACTATCTGAACCGTGATTGCATAAGGTGAACTGGGTAAGAATTTTAAATATTTACTTACAATACAGTAACATGTAATTATGAGTAAGCTACAATGGTTTGCTTTTCCTTTACAAATATTTTCTTCGCTACAATTTATTCGTAACTGCACCACATATTTTTCTTGTGTAAAGGGGAAAGGTTTGATGGCTACATTTTAATCAGTTAAACCACTTAAACCTACACTCAAGTAATGGTTTCGTTAGATTAAGATCTCCCAAAATCTATATCGTACAATATTCCCATTTGGGAGCTATTTATGTTCATCTAATACTGCACTATTCAGCGTTGAAAATGTTTTTTTTTAATTGGAATGTCTTTTGCTAATCCTCCAAAAAAATACGTAGTGTTGAGCAGATACAAGAAAATATATCTGACGACGATTATATGAATGCTGGGGGCGATATAAATTGTCAAAATAGGCAACTGTACAGTACTTCCAATCCACCGCCACGATCTCCTACAGCACCATCACTAGTGACTAGATGAAAACCCAAGGAATGACGAGAGAGAGAGAGAGAGAGAGAGAGAGAGAGAGAGAGAGAGAGAGAGAGAGAGAGAGAGAGAGAGAGAGAGAGAGAGAGAACAGTGTCGGTGATGAAACCTCTGAAGTCCTGGTTGTCAGTGGTTAATAGACCGTGCATTTCGAAATGACAATAAAGCAGTAATGTTTACAAAATAAAACAAATAAAATATTCAAATATGTTTTGAGCCAGGCAGCAGAACCTTGAACCAGGTATCTACTATGCACTGCACAGAGTTCGTTGCCGCCGTCCCGTGAAGTATATTTTTCAATTTTTCAGTATTGTCATCGAGAAAAAAGAAAGTAAATCTTTTCTTAAAGTTGCCTAAATTCAAGTAGTTTACGACATGTTTTGGACAGCGCAAGAATTCCGTTAAATTTTGTATGCCATGCCAAATACAAAAAAATATAAGGAATAAATAAATACATCGGTATGGAACCTCGTAATGGCTGGGAAACTTTCATAGTGAAGAGGTTCGACAAGAATGGGAAATGTGTGTTCCTCGTGGTATTCAAACCAATTGAAGAAATTCAAGAAATAATAAGAGTGCTGATCTTTATTTTTTATGACCATCCATTTGCAAAGAAGCAGAGAATTCTGGTGAAGGTGTTTAGAATTGAGTTAAGGTGAATATAGAACTGAGGCCCAATAAGGTCATTCCAGCGCTGAAACGGAAATTGATAGTAAGAAGGTTTGAAAGGCGAACAGGAGGAAAACCTCGCAGTTGCACTAGGAATCAATTGTTAGGAGGGGGTGGAAGTAAGAAGGAAGAAAAGAAAATGAAAGGAGGTACAGCAAAAGGAATGAAAGGGGTTGCAGCTAGGGGCCGAAAGGACGCTGCAAAGAGCCTCAAGCAATGCTTACAGTGCATCGCATGAGGTGCACTGACGGCACTACCTCCCTACGGGGAGATGTTTAGAATGTCAGCTGGGCAACTGATATTTAAGATAATCATGCAATTCTTTGTCAAAGACCTCAAAGAAATGCCAGGATACATTACTGCAGTCATCTCCCCCCCCCTCAACCCCACCTTTGTGACCGATGCTCTAACCTCCAACAATTTTCGAGTGCCAAGTTGGGCTCTTCTTACTGGTCTGAATTCAAACTTGTTTACATTGCAGAGGTTTATGTTCTGACCAGTCTCTTCTGAATGAATCTTTCAAAGATCTTGACGGCTCTTTGGCAATGATATTGGCCTATTATTCTCCACTAGCTTTGGACGGTTCCCTGCTGCATTTTTTAAAGATATAAAGACCGTTTCTGGAGCATGGACAACATCACAACCTTTCCTTAGTTTGAGAATGTTTTAGGTTTTCTAAGAAATTTGGGATCCTAGTCCTTCATAGGCAAAGCAGTGAAGAATAAAGCACGTATGCTTGCTACGAAATGATCTCTTTATAGCACAATTAGTCTATAAGAAAAATACGCTAATTAATTTCAATCGTCAAATGTAGATAATCTTTTATTCTTTGAAAGGCACTATATGTGAGGCTGTGTAAAAATTATTTGCCTAAAGAAAATCTGTAGGGTAAGAAATGCGTTTATCTTTTTAGAGTATCATTCATACCTTGAAGATGATGATAGCTCTTCAAATGCATTCATATCTTCAGATGATAGCTCTTCAAATGCATCCATATCTTCAGAACTGTTTTTTCCTTATTCGCGAAATATTGCAATACTATGATTTTTATATACAGTTTTAAAGTAAAATGTTAGTGGGCATTAAGTTAACAACGGTATTTTGTATTAGCAATATTTGTACCGGTAAGAGGAAACAACAACTGACTTTTTGCTAATTATCTACATATATATATATATATATATATATATATAATATATATATATATATATATATATATATATATATTATATATATATATACGAGGGTGAGTATATATTTATATATAATGTATATACAGATACATATAGATTATGTATGTATATTTCATATGTATAAATACATATACATATGTATGTATAAAAATTTATATACATATATATAAAATACAAACGTACATACATACATTATATACATACATACATATATATATATGTGTGTGTGTGTGTGTGTGTGTGTGTGAATAAGACAAGTTCAGCAGTGCAATAAAGTACTGCAAATACTAAATGAAGAACGAGTCAATAAACCTCGAATTCTTGCCGTCTTTCAACAAGAAGACAAATACGCGTTTTCACTTGAAAGGCAAACAAACCATTTCTAAAAACTAAGGGTTACAGCTTGATTTACAAGATATTTGGCGATCATAAAGTCCCTCCACACACCGAAACGGCAACAAGCTGGGACATAGGAAATGAATGAAAGAGAAAATCCTTAACTCGTAAATTACATTATCCAATAACGGTACAATTTGATGATTACAAGAGTCAGGGGCGGCCACCCCGTCGCCCCACCTTGGCTCTTCGAAAGCATTCAACAACCAATGGGCCAGCGAGACACTTCGAGACGATCGATATCGTCATATACGAATGTTCGTTTTTTACTTCGATCTGACACGAGAAGCATTGTACAACGTGAGAAAAGGGGCGTTCTCAATGGACATAGATTATAGAGGAGGGTGTAAAATGAATGTCTTCATCAAGAGCTAACACGACTAAAGGAAAACCATAAAGTTTTACAACTTAATCGTGGATAAAGAATTTTGACCCGTTTCGTTCTTCATGGAGGTAATGGCGGAAAGCACTCAATAGTCTTTCATCGACAGACAGACAGACAGTAATAATAACCACTAAAATTTGCCAGTATACGTACTAGACAACACAGGTGACTGTAAGTGCCATTTCTTTACTTAATTAGTCTTTTGTGATAAAAAGTAAGTAGTAATCACGTTTGTTACTGTCATAAGTACAATAAGCATCACTGTCGCCGTTTCCATTGCAACACTCATGCACATTATCTTTGGACACTTCCATGGAGGCACCTGAGGCAAGGATCACTTATTGGATGTTATAAAAGAAAGTTGCAGCCTCTTACTATCTGCATTTCTTTATCAAATAAATAAATAATGCAAAAGAAAAGTACATTCTCTCTCTCTCTCTCTCTCTCTCTCTCTCTCTCTCTCTCTCTCTCTCTCTCTCTCTCTCTCTCTCTCTGTTATTGTATATTTCTGAAACGTTACAAAACGATTTTCTTGAGCTTCTTACCGATGCTTTCGGAGGAAGACCAAAGATATGTCGAATATCGAAGGAAAATTATTAAAACAAATCTGGAACAGAAAATGATAAATCTTATCCAAATACTGTGAACAAATAACATACGTAAAATAAGGCTATGTCTTTCACATGTTTTAAAAAGCAAATAAACA
This sequence comes from Macrobrachium rosenbergii, assembly GCA_039081455.1. NCBI lineage: Eukaryota > Metazoa > Arthropoda > Malacostraca > Decapoda > Palaemonidae > Macrobrachium > Macrobrachium rosenbergii. The sequence continues at coordinate 5,926 of JANJGK010009231.1, forward strand.
AGCAACCTATAACTAGATACGACACCATATTGTTAGTGAACCCGTCCCAGATCGATTCTAAAAATACTCGTGAGAAATACACATCTATTCATGAACATGGCCCACATTTAACTTTCAAATTCTGCTTCCCTGCAGCCGTTGTTGTTGTTTCGAATAAATGAAACCTAGGGCTGCAAAGCGTCATGACAGCTGGGTTATCGGATATAGATAAGGCTCAGCTATGGGTTATCAATGTCATCGCAGGCAGACGTTGTGATGCATTGTAACTTTCGCTCAGGCAGTCACAAACGGTATTTCTGCTTTTATTCTGCCTTTCTTCCTGTATCTGTTAAAATTAATCTTATCACAATAAGTACATACGCAACCACAAACTATGTAATATATATAACTATATATATATAAATTTATATATATATATATATATATATATATATATATATATATATACATATATTGTATATATATAGTTTGCGTTTGTGTATGGACATATTTTGATAAGATTAATTTTAAGATACATAAAAACGACAAATTGTAGAAAGTTAATGATATATATTTCGGAGAACAACTGTCTCCCTCTACAGGCAGGTAATGAATTACCTGCCTGTAGAGGGAGACAGTTGTTCTCCGAAATATTTATCATTACTTTCTACATTTTAGCGTTTTTATGGGCTCCTTTTATTAGATGTAATTCTGTTTTAAAAGAAAATATTTCAGTCATATATATATATATATATATATATATATATATATATATATATATATATATATATATATATATATATATATATATATTAGATGGCCAATCTTACTTTCGTTCTTGAAAACCTCGCTTGGATCTTAACCTTTCATGGGATCAGATACAGATCTTTTCGACGATGAATTAATTAACTCTGCAGATGCTTACACCATAATTACTTGCCAGTCTTGATGTGAAAATTAGTTTTAAAAATCCCATAACTGATTACGCTCCATTTAATAAGCTATTCACACTAAAAGGTAATTTTGCAATTTTGCACGACACTTCTACTTCAGGCAAAAGTATATGTTGTGAATGAATAACATCACCTCTAGGGTGGGAGCCCATATAAAGAACACCTTGCCTCTGGCAGCATTAGATGATATGAAAGAATTAAAAAAGGTTCTCAGTCCCGCCCAGAAAGAAGAATAGTAACAAAAGCAATCGAGTAAAACTGCTTCTTGCTGTACAGCCACTTTCTTGATACAAGGACTCAATTGTTTGCTTTAATTACATAGCAATCCAGGACTTTTGTAAAACCAACAGGAGTGAGCAAAGTCTCTAAATTGACAAAAAAGGCAGAGACGTAATTAAGTATCTGCAAGAGAAGGGTATAATCCCAAAGGAAATCCGTGATGACATGGGCAATAATGTTTTCTTTAGTCCATGAGCCAGACAGTTGACCAGTACCAAGCGTACTGTCCTCTTGACATTTGTGGGTAATAACCATCGCATGCGATACTGAAACATACATTTGACAGTTTTCATTCTCAGAAAATTCAGAAGGGGGAAGGCTAGTGATTCTAAAATGTTAACACGGAAAAATAAAATGTACATTATTCGTCAGAATCCATCGAATATCTGTAAGAAGCAAGGACGCAAAAAGAGCTGTTGAAATAGTTTACCTGTGCTTCTGATACACAACTGTGAAGCGCAGTTATCAGTATAAGGAATTAGTATGTCATTGCTTTATTTTAAAGAGACATTGTAGCAGCTAAAATTCATTACCAACGACCTTGACACCATCTCTACACTGAAATGGACGCTCCAACTTGGACTAAGATACTTTCCTTTCTAGTGAAGAGATAGAATACACAGCAACTGAGGACAATTGAGGATTGTGCTAATAAAGAGCCCTCCGAGTGTGGATGCACAACCAGCAAAATTTATTATGATCAGAAAAGAAACTGATCCATGGACTAGGTGAGGAATCCCCTCTTCCTATTTGACCAATAAGAGGCGAGATGTTGAATTTAAACATGGGATTGACATACCATGACTCCTGGTTATGGATGTCCAAAAACATGAAGCACTGATGTATATCTAGATGTCATTCTTTGCACGGATTTGAATGACAGATATTTGACATATCAACAAATAGCCGAGTCTAGAAGCATCTGTGCTAGCTTAGCACACTAACATGGAAGAGCAAGTTATATACAAGATGTGTAACAGATATATTTACTATCGCAACTGAAGTTGAACTGGGTGTAAAATTTCAAGATCATACTGACCTGATTCTAGGGTGATCCAAACTATTTCTACATGAGATTAGTAACCCATGAGTAGACTTGGGTACATGCAAGGGAAACATCATCCCCACTTCCCAAAAATTCAAGTAAAAGGCATTTGTTGACAACGGAATGGCTTCACAGTTTCTTGGGAATCTGATAGACTACGTGGACGAGAGCAAAACAATTAATAGGAAGTATTTTGCATAAGGACTGAGATAATTGAAAAAAATCATGGTGAAATGCAGAGGAAAGCTGTGAGTGGGCATGATGCTGCTTGAGAAACACACTACTGCCTTAAACTGTTGCTCCATGCTCTGCGGCAGTGGCATGATCGAACTTCTATCTGCTTCCTAAAAGCCCCTCCCGTGTGGTCACCACTTCAGGAGCAACAATGAATTCATCCAGCGTTTGATGATCAACGAACCAATTACTGCACATCAAAGATAGGAAAAACTGTTAAAAAATAATTCATTAATTGTCCTTATCTCTCGTGATACTTCCTGGATAACTGAAAACTTTGATCATTAACCTTATTTCCTGTTATATGTTACAATAAAAAAGTTCAGAAGTGACATTCAATATCATAAAAGTTGTCGCCAAGTTTTCCAAGCACGGAGGTGCCTTTGTTGGAAATAGAACGAGAGTGGTTTATCAATACATACAGTTTTGCCAGGATTCTCCCTCATCTTCCGTTCACTAATATTCTCCAGGTCCTTTGGATGGTAACAACTTTATTTTGCATTACGAGCAATGACTATCTTTAAGATGGGCTACATCATCTGCAACTATACTACCTTGTTTTTAAGTGACTTTAAAAAACAAAAGGTGCTTGAGCACTACCTTTTTGACGACCAGGTAAAACAGGCGTAAGTCAAAACAAAAACAGTAAGCTTTCTACTGTCAGGAACAATATTGAGCGAGTACATGCAAGCACAAAATGTATAAAGCTTATGCATAAAACTCTGAGGTCAACAAAACTGCAGCATTAAATATGAGAGGAACAAATGTGAATGCATTCATTGCCGTTGTTTTATTGCGAATGAATCTAGGTCTGATATAAAATGTTTTGCAAGTAGGTAATTGCTTCTCGTAACCAAACTTACTCAAAAAGTAAGCGTCTAGACTCAACGTATCTGTAAAAGTGCTCATCTAAAAAAAAACTTTTTCAGGATACTTGAGAAACCTCTTTAAGAGTGGTGATTAGTCTGCATTTGTAGCAGCAGCCACGAGAATTTTTTTCTTGCCTGAAAAGCACCATCTATTCTGAACAGTCCTGGTCTCACTTTCCATGAGAGGTTAACGACTGGGTCTTGGGTATGAAGAACCATAATTACGGATTAGTATCTACTGTATTCGCCCACATTTCCAAAAAAAAATCATTTCTAGGAACTTTTACAAAGAGAATGTTTATTCATTTATATATACAGTATATATATAAATATATATGTATGTATGTATGTGTGTATATGTGTATATATATATATATATATATATATATATATATATATATATATATATATATATATATATATAAAAGTTAAGTATACCTTATTTTACCAGACCACTGAGCTGATTAACAGCTCTCCCAGGGCTGGACACAGTATACTGCAAGAACCACAATGCCCTCTTTAACTTCTAAAACTCTTCACACTTCTTGGATGTACTTGTCACTACAAAGTCTCAGTTCCAGTTAGAAGAACAAAGAAATTTTGACGTCCGTAACAGAATTCGAACCCTCATCCACAGTATCAGAACGAGGTCATGTTACCAACCTGACAAAAAATCATTTCTATGGATTTTTAAAAAGAGAATGTTTATGCCCTTCTTATATATATATATATATATATATATATATATATATATATATATATATATATATATATATATATATATATATATAAATATATATATATATATATATATATATATATATATACATATTTCAATAACCACAAAGACCTTTTAACTTCTAGAATTCTTCACTCTTTTCAGAAAATCTTGTCACCACAAAGACTCAGACCCAAACAGAAGAATATTAGGAAATTCTGACACCAATAGCAGAATTCGGACCCATATCCGGAGAATCAGAACGAGGTCATGCTACCAACTTGACTACGTCAGCAGCTGACCATCCCCACGCTCCCTGGGAAAACTCTGAAAGACAGCAATGAATTCTAGACAAAATTTTTAATCACAGGAAAGAAAAGCATTTTTAATGATAGTACACATGCTTTACACAACAAAAGAATTCAAATGAGATGCAGGAAAATTTTTCTACACGTGGCCACAATTCCAGTCGTGTTACTCGGCCCAACACTGAGTGAGTCACATGTTGGCCCACTGTTGCTGCATAGTTTGCATGGTCGATACGAAAGTGCATGAACCTATGTTCCCGACACTCCACATTTGACACCAGTCCAAAATGTTATCCCATGCTAGGACCCGCAGCACGTAAGTACCCCAGAGGGCAGGGTACAGGTTTGAAACCTACGTGAAAACCTTTCTTAGGTCAAATGAGGGCCATGAGCAAAATTTTGTCTAGATTGGTCAAGCAGTTCAGATTTCTATACAGCACAAGTTTACTTGCATACAAGTTTACAAGTTTAGTTACATTCACATTTATGATATATATATAATATATATATATATATATATATATATATATATATATATATATACATATATATATATATATATATATATATATATATATATATATATATATATATATATATATATATATATATATATTGTACACTGTACTAATCAATAATGAAGATGCTTAGGTAGTGCCAATAATTACCGAAAAAAATGTGCGTATTTGTGTATGTAAGCCCCAGAAAGAAATTTGAAACCATAACTAAAGTAAATGAAAAATCATTCAATTTATCAGCCTCCAATAAGAATGGTTATCAACAAATGGTGGACCTAAAAAAATAGAAAAATAAAAATGAGCAACAAGACCTAAGAATATTTTAAATCAGGGAAGATGACTTCGATCTCATTCATCATATTTTGACAAAGTACGACGTCCTCTCTCTGGGTAAATCCATCATCCAGCGCCGAGGGGAATCATGACACTTCATAATTCAACGCAGCTCGGATGATCAGAGTCTAAAACCTTCTCCATTTTGCCTGTAATAAACAACAGTCTTCTCCGAGCACTTCCGCCCAGTCACTCGATCAATTATTTAGGCATAGACGTTGTCACTTCCATCATCCCCTGTTCTCTACCAATACCTTCACAGCGAAGAAAAAAAAAACGCTCTGCAATATTGCATGTTTTCCCCTGGCAATACCATGGGCATTTTGAATTTATTTCCTTCAATAAACGACAGCAGATATCTTGATTTGCGATTCTCAAAAATAAAGGAAAATGAAAAAAGGAGAGGAATGCGATGAATCTGGGACACTGGATGTATTGCACCGTGCCGTTCCTGTAGACACATACAGCACAAGTCAATACGTGGCAATGATTTTCAACACTTCATTCACACGTCACTCTTCTGTCGACCCAGCCAAAAGCAAGGTGACCTTATTGCCATGGCAACGCCAATAAGCTCTAGGGCAGAGAGAGAGAGAGAGAGAGAGAGAGAGAGAGAGAGAGAGAGAGAGAGTCGACGACATGATGAGTGATTAACTAATATCCATTAACAGCCTGAAACTTTATTCCGTATTACTAAAACAAATTGTTGAGATTGGTATCCACGGGCAGGTCGACAGCAGAGAAAGGAAGATTACTATTATTTTGTTGTTCGTGTTGTTACCTAACAGACAATAAATCATTTGAATAATAAGTGAAAACGTAACCCTAAGAGCTACACTTAAATATATACAAAATGAAAATAAACAAATTAACATACGAAAACATGCGAATAGCTATAAATAGTGGGTAAGAAATAAATGAACATACCACTTGGGAGAAGCACTGTTGCCTCTTTTATAATTATATGCACTGATATCCAAAGCAGTTCTACGAGGACTATTCCAAAGTTTTACAGTTAAGGGAAGAACGTATGCTTTTGAGGAACCCGACGGCAGTCTAATACTTAGGTATATACCTCATGAGAATGCAGATGCTGATGCTCAGAGAGATGAGTTTCATGCACCATCTCTAGTGAAAGTTAAGGCATCTGGAAGATGGCCAAGCAGAGCTTCGGACGATAGTGTATGCCAGCATAAAATTTTCTGGGGAAGAAAAATCACCATTTTTGAGCAAGTGTCTATACACTAGAGATCTTATGATGTCCATGATATCCAAATCTAGAGGTATTATTTCAGCAACACGGAATAAATATGTAATTTAAAATTATGAATACCATTTCTCTCTCTTCAAAAATAGAAATCCTTATATAAAACCAGATAGCCTCCTGTCAGATTTAGATTTAATTTCTTCGAGAGCTGCAGTAAAAAAAACGTTGAAGCCGAAAGAGGAATCAAGTACAGTCAAAACATACTCTGAATGACTGTTTCAGTCGCACAGGAATCCCACAGACAGGTCACAGCACAAGATTCATTAATCAATGGACTCGAGCTTTTATTTTTTTTTTTTTCTTTAGGTTAATCTCATACCGCAGTGAATACATTATTTAGTAATCAGCTATTGGTCTCTGTGAAGCTGGCAGCCATTTACTTTTGCCATAACACTTGTAGGTATTTGGCCATTTTGTTTTCCTTATTTTCAAGGCTCATGTTGCCTAGTAAATATCAAAGGCAGCAGAGGTTCCAGAACACTATTCTGAGAAACAGGCATGACAGGCCTATTCTTTTACAAAAAAAAAAGGGGGGGGGGCTTGTACTGGAAAATTAAGTACATAAGCCTTGGGGTAAGGTAGGTCAAACTTAGTACCACAATCAATTTGAACTAGAGAATACTTAACTAGTGTCAAGGATGTTATATGTGCAACCAGTTGAATCTATTTGCGCCCAGTATACACACTAGCAGTACAGAGGCTAGTTACTTATTTAGATTCAAATATCAACATCTGCATTCCTGACTGCTTTGTGAGGATACATCGAGTATATCGAAATGTTTATGTTATGGTAGATTCGCTCCAGATTAAGTATTTAACTAACCAGCACGCTAACCAAACCTGTATCTCACCCATTCCACCATCTAGGTTGTCTAGGATTCCAGCAATTCCCTTAAAGCAAAGGGCAACTTTGGAAAGAAGTGGCTTAGAGATAACAAACTTCAGAATCAGTATTAAAAGATGCTATACAATGGACCCGTTTTTATTTACGATTGGTGAATAGTTTCTGATTCGTTCGCATGGATATGACTTCAGATGTAATGAATCCAAAGATAAGAGAACTTAACAAGGTTCGCCAACACCAAAAGTTTATCCACTGCATGATGAAGCAAGTTGAAACCTTTAACAGCGTCTAATTCCTTTAAATTACAGAATGAAAGTGACAACATCTTAAGACATCGTATAGCTTTTCAACCAAGATTTAATGCTTCCCGGTGTGCACGAGACTAGCCACACGAAGGCTTTTAAATTCTGTTGTGAAAAATACTGATCTATGAAGTAGCATGAGGCCACAAACGCTAGCCTCACCTGTGACAGATAAATCTCCTGGTACTTGCATATTAAGAAATACCAGTGTACTCCCTGGCCTGCTGAAAACAATACCAAAACCACCAGAATTATAAAGCTCACAGGAATTTCTGATCAGCAATACCAGAGTCAACCTAGCCCTTGAGCCTAATAAAGAAGGCATCACACAATCGAGCAGTCATCTATGCTGAGTTTCAGACAGATTCAAAGCACAAACGTTCAAATACAAGGCTAACCCGCGAAATAAAACATTTCAAGGGTTGCATTCACAATTCCCCTGACGAGAAATAGGATGTATAACCTGAAAACATCTATTCCCCTGACGAGAAATAGGATGTATAACCTGAAAACATCTATCTATAATAATAAAATCCGAGTGGATCTTTCTTGTTTGTCTGACCCGGGTGGGGGCGGGGTAGGTAGGGGATCGGGAGGGTCGGGGAAGACATGACACATCCACCCTCCTCCTGCAAAGCTGTTTGTCCGCCCAAGGTGAGGGCAGGGTAGGTAGAGGATTGGGAAGGTAAGGGAGACATGAAATATCCACCCTCCTCCTGAAAACCTGGTTGTCCGCCCCGGGTGCGGGCGGGGTAGGTAGGGGATTGGGAGGGTAGGGGAGACATGACGGGCAGTGCCGGGTTCCAAAGCACCGTAGTGAGTGCCATCTAGCTCTTACAATAATATAATATGAGGTAAAAGTATGACTATGGAGCTCTGGAATGAAGAAACATGTATCAACCTTCCTTTCATGAACAGGCGTTTAGATACAATATAAAATCATAAACTTACGATACAAATATTGATCCTAAACAACAAGAAAACTCATACTAATGCCATGACCATTAGTTTCGAAATTTAAAGTGATAAAAAAATTCGGACAACAAATCAACAAAGAAACCATGACAATATATTAATACTATACCTCATAAAATAAAACAGAAATTATAACAATTAACCAATATACGTTGAAGTACTAGGAAAGCTGTACGATGAAAAGTAACTGGCGTGGTGTGGGAAGCAAGCACTCTTTGCCTAGCATCCAAGGAAGGTTTTGTGTGATTTTGCACGGAAATACAGAAGAAAACAGAAAACCGAAAAGAAACACGTTGTCCTCATAATCCACGAAGAAACTTTCGCTCTCTAAGTAACCTTTTGAATCACGAGAAGACCAAAAGAAAAATTGAAGAGGCCGCTTATAAAATCCCCATCAGGGGTAAAAATAATCTTGTTATCAAGGATAACCGTTCCCTTTCATTTAGGCACTAATTCTCACGTCAGCTATGCGAAGTATAGCTGACAGGAGGAATGTAAAACGACCACAGTGATATAAAAACACTTCAAGTTCCGAGAGAGAAAACTGGAGCTCTGGCAAGACATTAAGCAACCGTCAGACCTTTAGAATATTAACAGCATCACTCTAATCACAATTGCAGTTGTACCAACGCTACTGCGCTTTAATGGTAGGCGTTGCTTTACAAAGGGGAATAATCACCTTATAAGATTTTCACTTCATGAGTTATTTCTTCAGCAATTCACTTTCGGCTTTTAAACCTATCATCCCTTCTTCATTTATTTTCGGATCATTCATTAGAACCTGATTAGTTGTTCATTCTGTTATCACCCAAGCATACCACACACGACGAAGAAGATAACATGATGACACTGAGCCAAGGAAGTATCACGCGAGCACGTTCGTTTACAGCTCAGCATCTTTGCCGTTGTACTTTGAACATCGTAGCCAAAGATTTCGTGTACTAAGTGTGCAAAACTGGAGACATGGAGTTATTAAGGGGAAGTCACATAAAAACCGAACATGAGCTATCTATCGTTAGTTGTTATGGCGACATGATGCTAAAAGAGGTTAGAGACCGTGTTTGTGTGGCATTGTCATAAGATTCAAAGGCACTGCGATGCTTTGGAACAGGGGATCCAAAAGGTTAGCCTCTCGTGATTCAGGATGATACATCACGCTGAATCCCTCCTTTGATTTGCTGTTATGCAACAGCATATTAACAGATCCGAAAAGGCCGACGCCAACAAACCGATGCACCATTTCTGTAACTCAAATTATTTTGAATACTTCCTCACCGCTACGATGTTTGGAGATTTCATGATCAAACTGGATATGACAGACGGATGGACGGGATAACATCATTAATAACACGTCAAAAACTTTTAACGTATCCGGTTGCAAGCAGCATGGAGATTTAGTATTTATAACCGCAGTTCTTTCGGCCCTAAATACATTTGCACAGTTGTTTACCGCAGACTAGAGTTACATACAACGTGATATTCTGGTCTCAGTTAATCATCCATTAAAATGTCATAACCAATTACTCTTTCACTCTGGTTTGGGATCCTTTATTCTTAAGAAGCACACAAATTCACACTGGAATACAAGTATTTGCTAACTGGTCCTGAAAAGATAGAGAGAGAGAGAGAGAGAGAGAGAGAGAGAGAGAGAGAGAGAGAGAGAGAGAGAGAGAGAGAGAGAGAGAGAGAGCAATCGTTTTGATATATGGAAAACAACTTGAATGTTTTTGCTGAAAACTCGTGTTATTCTATGCCATCGGAAGACCATAATTTTCAACTGAAAGAACTTAATATTTAGAGACTGGAATTTTTCAGTGATCCACTACACTTCAACTACTTTTAGAAAGACTCAACAATCATATGCATATGAAGCAGTCATTTTCTCAGAACAACATGTAAGTGAAATTTCTTGGAAAATCCTTTCAAGTAAATGGTACGGTAAAAACAAAAGCAATTATGCATGGATGTTATAGTTTCCGTGACCTATGATACTGTCATTCTAAAATGAAATTCATCGGAGTTCCAGCGGAAGGATGGTTCATCTAATTTCGTCGAAGACCGAAATCCTTCGTCGAGACTATGTCAGAGAATGGGCTAAGAAAACCCACATTTCTCTCTCTTACACCACAAAACCTACTTCGGAGCCATTCCATGGAAGGTTTCCAAATCCCTTCATGCGTCATAAACTGACCTAAATCCACATATTCCATTAAGTCAATGGTGTGACCCAATGATAAATAGCCTTAAATGGTTCGGATATGGGAAAAAAGTGGTAAGATTTGCTTCACGAGGTTGGGCCCGGGAAAGGAAGGAGACTACACATAATGGTGGTTTTCCTGGAAAAGTTTCCGTCGAGGGCTTAAATTTTCCTTATTTGGAAGGGTTTTGTTTTCGCTGATAACAGGTAGTCTATGTGGAGACTACTTTATCAGGATATAAAGGTACTGTTAAGCTATAGTCTATGAGACACAAGAATTGTATAAAATAATTTTCACGAAGTATCTCTGAAATACGGAAACATGACAATAAACATAGCACAAATTTAAATGTATTTATATCTACAACGATCAAAAAGTGAATTACTGAAATGCAGTCTTGAAATGTAACTTAGTTACATATCAAAACTGCAAAACGTGCAATACACTCAGAAACATTCGAAATTTTACAAAACAATACTTTTGCACATCCACACACACACACACACACACACACAAACACAGACAAACATCTAACATAATATCTTGTAAGATTTAAAGGTATCACCCACGTCCGTGATTTATCACAATAACAATACTCCCATATTCCAGGTACATGCTACTATTCAACCACGAATGATCACTGAACCCTCATTATGAATATATTTCCAAAATGTACAACTCCATAACAAGAATGAATGGGACAGACACTTTTCCGTACAAGCAGAAGAACTTCTTAATATTGCGTAGCGTTTCCAGCACAGTCCAGGAACTGCTATATAAAGCTTGCAGTAGAATGAAGAGCTAGACTGCGCTCTCTCTGCGTAATATGGTTGCCGTGAGATAATAAAATGATTAGGATCCTTTGGCTGAAATGGTAGCTTAGGAAACTCCTCCTAAAGAACCTGGGGGGCGCGGAGCCAGGGTTTTTGGGGGACTCATGGTTTTAAGCCTTAAGTTGTAATTCTGTTTTTTATTGCCAGTTTGCATTACGGTTCTCTGTGACTCAGAAAGCCGGAAGGAAGAGGGGAAAGGTGGGAGGTCGCAGCAGGAAGAGGGGGGAAAAAGATATATAGGACAAAGGGGAATGGAGGAGAAGTCAAAAGTGCCCCTTTAAATAAGGAGGGAAAAAAGTCTGCTCGGAAAATGATGGGAAATTAGTGTTTCTGGTGGGTGTGTCTCTTCCAGTATATGTCTGCTCGACAATATATGAACGTCTTGTTTTCGCTTGGATATGATCAGCGGAAATCTTAATGACTTTGTTTTCCAAATTTTAAGTAAAAGTAGATACGATAGAGAGAGAGAGAGAGAGAGAGAGAGAGAAGAGAGAGAGAGAGAGAGAGAGAGAGAGAGAGAGAGAGAGAGAGCACCACAAAGTTCGTTGCTGCTTCAGCGAATGGCGTAACTTTGTAGTTTAATGACATGAGTATTAGAAGCTGGGTTTTCAAATTATTATTTACTTCGTTGTGCCCCTAGGATTTTTAATCAGAGAAAACTAAAAATTTAGTAGTTGAATACAGTCTGTGTATACATGCTATTGCATACATCACACATACGCGAGAATGCGAACTCATTTTCAAGTAAGAGTTAGTGGTACGTGAAAATCATTTCAGATTCAACCTTCCTCTGTAGGTCATCTATCTATCTATTCTATAACAATAAAACCCGACTGGATCTTCCTTATTTGTCTGGCCCGGGTGGGGGCGGGGTAGGAAGGGGATCAGGAGGGTAGGGGAGACATGACGGGAAGGGCTGGGTTCCAGCGCAGCGTAGCGCGCGCCATCAAGCTCATTTTTAACAATGCTTAATCTTATTCGCAACAAACCAATTTGGGCCTGATGTGCGCTAGTTCACACGGGTTGATTTCTTTTGTTCTTCTGCGTTTATCATCATTCTATTATCGTTGGAAGAAAGGAATTTTTTGCCCCTCGTACATGTGTTTTGAACCAGCATGGCGAGGTTCTCAAAAGGAAAGCTGCATTCACTATAAAAAAAAACTAAATTTTTCCTATGGATCTCCTAGTTAAGACGTATCCTTCCCCCCCCCCCCAACGTTTAATTACAGTACATGTATGCAAATTCGCCTATTTACATAAAGTATTCCACAGAAGTTGTAAGATATAAACTGGTAAAATATGCACAGAAGTTTCTTCGGCGCAACCGAGTTTTCTGTACAGCATATAATGCTTTATGAAACTCTCAGCCACGCCCCATGAAACATTCAGCCGCGGCCCATGAAACTTTCAGCCACGCCCCGGTAGTGGCCTGTGTTGTTGGCACCTACTGTATAGCGGGTGCCAGACGCACGTTCATGGCTAACTTTAACCTGAAAATAATATCAAAACTACTGAGGCTAGAGGGCTGTAATTTGGTATATTTGATGACTGGAGGGTGGATAATCAACATACAAATTTGTAGCCCTCTAGCCTCGTTAGTTTTTAAGATCTGAGGGCGGACAGAAAAAGCGCGGACGAACATACAAATAGCTATCTCAATAGTTCTCTTTTACAGAATACTAAAATCACTATTTTGAAACTCGGTGATTACATACTATGTAAATAAAATAAACAGAGCATTTTCGTACAATCAAACACTACTTTTGAAATATAAAAAACACATGCAATAAATTCCAATATCAGTTTCAGAATTCAGCGTTGCCTATCTGTGAAGAGGGTACTTGCATACCTAATAGCCCAGAGCGTTTCCCATCAGAATCCATACAATTATCACCCTGGCTTTCAAGAATATCTAACTAGACACCTGGAATCAGAGACTATATACCATTAAATAATGGAAAAACATGCACCCCTCCCCTACGAGTTTACAGAATCTCAATGTTCTAATCTAATATAGTACAGGACAAAAAACATTACATTTTTCAAGTCAAATGTTAACACCATGTATCACATGAAAGCTGATCCATTTTCCTTAGATTTGATGCAGATATAATTAAAATGTGACAAAAAGCATGAGGTCTGAATAATGTGTTAATGTTTTGGTAATTTCCTCACATTTGCTCATTTTGCTTTAATCATAATGGGTGTGGTTTTATATATATATATATATATATATATATATATATATATATATATATATATATATATATATATATATATATATATATATATATATATATATATATACACAAAGAGAAACAATGGATTTTGTCTTTAATAATTTCATTGTTCCATATTTTCGTGATTCAGTTATACACCACACATATATATATATATATATATATATATATTTATATATTTATATATATATATATATATATATATAAAATATATATATATATATATATATATATATATATATATATATATATATACATATATATATATATAATATATATATATATATACTGTATATATATGTCTGTTTTCGTCTCATATCTGACAAAAATACTGCTGTAATAACTTTTTCAAATAAACAAAACAGCAGGGATCTCGGTTAACTTACTGACGAGTGCCAACTTCAGTTGTTAGGGAATAATCAAGGACAACTAAGAAATTGACAAAGTGTGCCCTGAATTACAGAAGATCGTTCGAGCACAAATGATGAAGCTACTTGGCAAAAAGTCACCCTGAAGCTTAATGAAGGAAGTGAAACAGATGCGGTCTAACATACGCGTAATAAGCAGCACCAGTGATTTATTTCTCTAGCAGTTGTAGATACGTATTAATATGGAATGGACTTTGTTTTGTGGACTCTACTTCGGATCATTATTTTCCACGCAAAAATGATGGGACTGGTCGCTACAGATGTCTCTTAAGTTTAATGTACACCATGATTGTTAAATGTGGCTGTGGAGCTATGCTTATTGAATTACTGTGCTTGTTATTTGTACACTGTTATATGTTAATGTTATTATGAAACTATTAAAGGATCCATCCAAGCACTGGCATGTTGCAGTTAACAAACAGTTTTACCTTAGATTTACCATTAAGAGGCAACAAGGGTATCTCAAACATTCATACTTCTGGGGACTTTCCGTTTTCATATAAAGCTCAAATTTAGATTTAGGATAGAACATCAAGCAATGAAAAACATTCCTGTTGATTCAAAAATGCACTTTTTGCCAAAAGGTAGATCCGAAAAGGGTAACCAGCACGGAAAGCTTCAGAAAGGCGAAAAAAGAAGTAAAGTGTGACATCGCAGCCAAATGGTTCAATTTCTTGCAGATGGGCATTTTGTTCATAACATAGACAGCCTACCTATCATAAGATGTTATGAACTTAAAACAGAGCCTTGATAACATTCTCGCATCATAATATACGCTAAAGTAAACAATGTGCCGAAGTTTCTTCGGCGTAATCGAGTTTTCTGTACAGCGTATAATCAAGGCCACCGAAAATAGATCTATCTTTCGGTGGTCTCGGTATAATGCTGTATGAGCCGCGGCCCATGAAACTTTAACCACAGTCCTGTGGTGGCCTATCCTATATCGTTGCCAGAAGCACAATTATGGCTAACTTTAACCTTAAAATAAAATAAAAAAAAATACTGAAGTTAGAGGGTTACAATTTGGTATGTCTGATGACCGGAGGGTGGATGATCAACATACCAATTGGCAGCCCTCTAGCCTCAGTAATTTCAAAGATCTGAGGGCGGACAGAAAAAGTGCGGGACAGACAGACAAAGCCGGCACAATAGTTTTCTGTCACAGAACACTAAAAAAAGACAGAAAACCTGACATCAAAAGTTCAAACTGACATTAACAGTTCCCAACATGAACTACATTGCAGTTAATAAAAAAGACGTGTTATTTGTAGAAACATTAAACTTCGAGGTACTGCACAAAAATTCCAGGTGTTAGGACAAGTAGATCAACTAAATTTCTATAAGCCGCTGTTCATCCTTCAGGATGATGTTCATGTTACGGACCCGTAATATTCAAAGCGCCAATTCCACTTCTGGTGCAAGTTTACATAAAACAGCACAACTTGACAGTATGGACAATTAAAGATCCGTAATTACCGAGAGGCCCTCCGGGACAATATAAATCACTCTCCGATAAGTTTACCATCAAATAGTATTTGCTTTGAAATAATATCTTTATTTCAATATTTAACTTTCAATTCAATATTCACTTGCTATTTTCGCTCTCAGATAATATTCATTTTCAATTTAACACCAGCAATAAATAATATGGCAGTGTCAGAAAATGCATATAAAACCAGTAATAATTCTGAGGGGTTATAATATTCCCATAAGACAGTATTATTCCATAAAACAAGGGCAAAAAACATGGAGACATCAATATTCCCTTTAACTGTGACATATACGATATTCCTAATGTATAATTTATACAAAAAAAGCATAAGTAAATCACTGGAGATATACAATCCCACCCGACTCAATCTTATTCAAGAACTCAAGCAACAAAGATACATTAACATTCAGTTTGGCACCTTCTGCTGTATGAAACATTAGTAAATAACAGTTGATAATATAATATCTTCTGTGAACTTGAGTAAACATTTCCCCTCCCTGGCTTTCGACATTAATTTATGTTGCTCTTTGAAGAAAATAAAGCCTAAATAAAAGCTACATATTTCTTCCTCTCCCCACCGATTTGAAATATACGTCATAGCCCTTGTCTTACTTTAGACAGAGATTAAGATAAATTATCCATTTTATGGACAATCTTACAAATACGCAGAAAGCATCAATTCACTTCAAAAGACACAGAGAATGAAAATCAGGATAAAAGAAGTTGTATTCTATGCATCCTGCCTGTTTTCCTTGACGATCACCTCAAAACACGCCGAGGCCAGAGCTTCAAAATAAATGATGATGTCCGCCAGTAATGTCTTCGCTTATTCAAACTTCGGACACATCGTGAGAAAAGAGGAAAGGGCCTCTTTTT
>JANJGK010009232.1:5000-22595 GCA_039081455.1 Macrobrachium rosenbergii
ACTTCACAAGAAAAGTATAAACAACGCTTTTTCCTATATTGCTGACAATGATTAAGCTATTTTTATATCTGCAAGAATAATACGAATATTATGAAAGCGACTTCAGTATGGCACATACCTAATAACTCACGATGCCTCTGTCAAAATTATTATTATTATTATTATTATTATTATTATTATTATTATTATTATTATTATTATTATTATTATTATTATTATTATTATTATTATTATTATTATTATTATTATTATTATTATTAACTAAATAATATGAAAATTATATATTTTTCTATTAATTATTTAAATAGGCAAGTCAGGTATGAAATGAATTCAAGACAACTGAAATACTTAAAAGTCTTGTGATGTTACCACAGCGATGAATTCATTTGATTTCGTTTCACATACCCTCGAAGTTTTCGAAATCTTTATTCCAAATACTCCCCCGTGTAGAAAATGACAGAGTAAATAAATTATGATAAATATGAAAACCAACATAAAATGGACCTTGATTCGCATGTGGGATGTTGACGGAGCGTGGTAACAAACATCAAAGCTTCCAGACAAGAGCAAATCCAAGCCTGGAAAT
Organism: Macrobrachium rosenbergii; assembly: GCA_039081455.1. NCBI lineage: Eukaryota > Metazoa > Arthropoda > Malacostraca > Decapoda > Palaemonidae > Macrobrachium > Macrobrachium rosenbergii. The sequence continues at coordinate 5,587 of JANJGK010009232.1, forward strand.
CCTGTTTTGAAATGGTAAACAGCCGGGATTACTGCCTCGCAGTCAAGTAGTGAAAACCAGTGCTCGTGTTGGACAAGAAAATGAAAATATGGAGGAACAACATGTGGGGAATGTTGTTTTCCTGACGATAAAAGCAGGCTGGAATGTTATTTCGTAATTCGTATAATTCCTGTTTACTCATTCTCCAGTTCGTGAGGTGTGTAATGCTTTACTCGATTTAGCAGTTGGTATGAAAGCAAGTTTTTAAATATTTGACTGTTATACATACTTACACACACACACACATATATATGTAAGTATGTATGTATGTATATTCATTCACTTAGTCTCGTGTACTCATAGGCTAAAGGAGCGTGAAGGATTTATCCTTCATATAATATTGTTATCAATATTGTATGAATAGTTATTATGAAAACAAGGTCTCCAGCGCATTTTGGATTAAAAGATTGAATGAGGTTTACGAGTTTGATAAAGGCATGATTTTATGACGGTGAATTCAGTAAAAGTTTCTGACTATCTTTTGGTAACTTTATTATGCTAAAATATGTGCTTAAGAAAATTAAATATCTCATCCATGACCCAATCAAAAATCGTCAAAATACGTCTCAAGTGCCATGGTCTCTAGTTAGCAATAAAGAAGAAGTACAACAACAACAACAACAAAACAATAACAACAAGGTGGAGGAGGAGGAGGAGGAAGAAGAGGAAGAGGAGGAGGAGAAGAAGGAAGAGGAGGAGGAGGATGGCCACCCACTTTGAGAGCTGAAAATATTTCCTTAATGAACATAAGCTAAAAAAAAAAAAGTAAAATATGCCCCGAAGTTTCTTCGGCGCAATCGAGTTTTCTGTACGGCCGCTACAGCGTATAATCAAAGTGACCGAAAACAGATCTATCTTTTGGTGGTCTCAGTATAAAGCTGTATAAGGCGCTGCCCATGAAACTTTAATCACGGCCCTATGGTGGCCTATCCTATATCGTTGCCAGAAGCACGATTATGGGTAGCTTTAACTTTAAACACACTAAAAACTACTGAGGCTAGAGGGCTGCAATTTGGTATGTTTGATGATTGGAGTTTGATGATTGGAGGGTGGATGATCAACATAGCAATCTGCAGCCCTCTAGCCTCAGTAGTTATAAGATCTAAGGGCAGACAGAAAAGTGCTGACAGAAAAATGTGCGGACGGTCAGTTAAGGTCGACACAACAGTTGTCTTTCACAGAAAACTAAAAATGAATACTAGTGTCATTGTATGCTCAATAATCATTGAAAGAACATCTGGCAAAATTAATGAGGCATGTCCACAGAATTGTGTCATTTCAGCACCTTTCACAACAGGGTTGCTGAATCTCAATCTCTCTCTCTCTCTCTCTCTCTCTCTCTCTCTCTCTCTCTCTCTCTCGCAATAACTGCTAATGATATTATTGCTGTATTTACAATTTAATTTATCTTGTATTCTACATCCAGTAACTATACTCCGCGATTGCTTTTGATTCTGATCAGCTTTCAATGAAAATTTTTAACGATCTCTCTCTCTCTCTCTCTCTCTCTCTCTCTCTCTCTCTCTCTCTCTCTCTCTCTCTCTCTCAATAACTTTTAATGACAATATTAATATATATATTTACATTTTATGTTACTTCTTATTCTACAGTATATTCCTTCACTACATTCCTCTGCCCCCTATCGCAACCCCTCTCTCTCAGAAACACAAATTACGAATTATGAAACAAATCGTAGGCACAGGCACTTTGTTGAGATCCTCCGCATAATTTCTTCACGGCTTATACCCTAGAGCAGTCGATGCTTCAACTTCCATCAAAAATCCCATTTCCTAAACCTATCGAAGGGAAGAAGACGCCTAAGGGGAGGGTGTTTTGAATCCTCCATACAATTGACGAGAGGCCTTCTCCGAATCCATTCCTGGAGTGCTTTCGTAATATATTTTCATTTATTTCCATGTCTTTCGTCACAAGCTCTTTCTTTACTAAGCTCTGTTTTGTTCAGTAGTTTTACTTTTCTATTACTGCTATAGAAAGAAAACTTCATAATATTTTCTAAATTGTTTTTGTGGTTGTGGTAGCAGTTGCATACGTACATGTTTAATATCTGCATTATGTACATTTCTTCGTTACCTGCGTGTGTGCATGTGCGTGTGTGTGTGTGTGTGTGTGTGTGTGTGTGTGAGAGAGAGAGAGAGAGAGAGAGAGAGAGAGAGAGAGAGAGAGAGAGAGAGAGAGAGAGACGGACTAGAAGCTGTGCTTTCAACGTGACATGTTCGTTGACGAGATTGCCAGTAATGAGACACACGATGGTCAATCCAGTTCCAAGAACTAACCTTAATCGTCAACAGTTTTTTTTTTTTTTTGTCCCGATAATCTTCGAAGATGGCATTGGCACATTAAGCACTTTGTTCGGTTATTAATGGTAAAGGCGAGTGATGCTCAGTAATTTGTGTGTAAAGTTATCAGGGAATACCTTTGGTCTTATTACATGGAACTTGTAATTACGCTGCTTCATTTCTATTTCATAATCATTAAGATTCAAATTGGTTCATCTTATGTTCTTAATTGCTATAAATAACGTTCCTTTTATGGCTTAATATTTGCAGTTGCTAGGAATGACGTTCCTTTTAGTATGTAACAACCAGTAATTACTTTATGGACAATTGTGAAAGCGCTTGGCTTAGATTGAACTGGCCTTATGCCAACACGGACCTTTTCCCCGAGAGGAACCGGAGAAAAGGAATATGAGTTTTGTTGTGGACCTCCGAACTGTTCTCGACCAAAAGAAACGAAAAGGCAGACATATGTTCCAAGACTGAACAAAGATACTGAACCTTCGGGTGTCCTGTCTTAATCCTACGGCAGCAAATCTTTTGAGAATAAGTGCCTCGAAAGCAGCTTCATTAGAGAAAGAAAGGACTCGAAACGACCGTTTATCAAGACCCGACGTCTTTCACTTCCTTTGAGAGTCAAATTCACTCGCCGGTGTTATATCGTGATCTTTGTCTAATAAAAGCCGTCATTTTTTAGTTTTTTTTAATAGACATGAATTTTCTAAGGCCTTTTACTTGTTACTATTTCCCCCATGAGTTCCTTCACTCGAAACCGGTATTTGGATGCTCCCAACAGGTGCCTGTGACAAGTGAACTCGAAAGTGATTATGTTTACAGCATAATCATTTTCGATATCCGGTATTTTTTTTATAATTTAGGATGTGGACTTACACTTCTTAAAAGGGAATGCAAATTTTGAATGACGTACTGAAAATTCGATAGTGAAATTAGAATAATGCAATAGTCAAGTAATTATAAATTTTAGTTTTTTATTCATGATAAAAAAAAAGCAAATCAACCCTAATGCAGACTACGTCTCAGAGTGCTTATAGCCGTTCACAGCCAATTGCATTTACTGTCAGCAACATATTCCAAAGCATTTGCCAATCACATCCCAGCTCGCTTAAGCGCTTCGCTGATGTTCTAATCTCGTAGAAGTAATCATCACCGACGATTGACAGCTCGGCGGTAATAATCGCATGCAAATTTCGTCCCTGTGAATAAGGCCCCGCAAACGGTACCAGATATGAAAGCCTCGGGTTCAGTGAATAATTTGGATATGATGCCGTTGTCTTTTAATCGGTTCTCCCTTCGTCTGTCGATTCCGGCTTAAAGCTGTTAAGTGATGTGAAATTTCATTTACAGACTGGATTCTTTTATTTGTGTGTTGTCTGTCTTTTATTCATTTATCTATTTACATTATGGTATTTTAAGTTCTGGAAGCTTTGATAAGTAAAGGTAAAAGACGGATGAAAAGCCACGTTTTTAAGAAGCTTCTCATGGTGCTCAGTAGTTAGCTATTTAAATTACGGACTGTTCTTACTTTAGGTTGGTTGAGAAATCATAACCTTCTCTCCAAGTAATAACTTGATGCGAAAGCTGAAAGGTGGGGTATGTTAAGGACTGTAACTAGCCCAGTCCCGAATTCAAGGAACAAGCGGGTGAAGGTAGCCATGTTTGCAACTGTCTTCGCCTGGTCCATGTCCAGCCTATATGAAAGTATCTAAGTCAGAGCTTCGGTGCGGTATGTAACGTCCCGAGGCCAAGATTTGCCGTCTCGACCCTATCAGGATTAATAGAATACAGGGTTAGTCCGCTTCTAACCAAAATAAGGACAGTCTCGCGCATAACGTCGTCTGGCTGCATCTGGCTGAGGTTCAGGTAAAGGAAAGTCATCAGTCAGTATTTGACCTCACCAGAGTGAAGAACACGGAAACTCTCTTAACCCAGATTAAGGCGCTCTTCACCTGGTCAGTCCCAGGATTAATATATAGCACAAAATTTAAATAGCATTTTCTTGTCCTATTATAAGTTGAATGGTGTGGGTTGCTGATTATAGTTAAGACTGTCATATATATATATATATATATATATATATATATATATATATATATATATATATATATATATATATATATATATATATATATATATATATATATATATAGATAGATAGATAGATAAATAGATAGATACAGTATATATATATATATATATATATATATATATATATATATATATATATATATATATATATATATGTGTGTGTGTGTGTGTGTGTGTGTGTGTGTCTGTGTGTGTATGTATGTATGTATGTACATATATTAACCAAAGAATGTAAGGAATCATAAAAAAAACAAAGGCACACCTGGTCCGGATTTATACGGTTAGGCCTACTGCATTACCCAAATAGCAATAAAAAAAGACATATGGAGGATTATATCAATCCTTTAATTCAGGATTATATCAATCCTTTAATTCAGCAGTACCTGGAGATTGACGGGATCTCTCTCACCTAAGGTTGTGAAAGAGAGAGAGAGAGAGATAGAATGCGTGTGGGCAAACAATTACCATAGTGACCCTTCATTTCTTTGTTTTCCTGGTTTTCTTCTATGGCGCATACCAGTGACGTCACAAACATACTCGGAAACACCGGGACGGTCTAACCTGTGCTCTATTAATCCTGGCCCTTATCTCCCTTTACCGTAATTTTTTTTTTTTTACGGTACTGATACGCTCTTTCGATAAAAAACTACGGTCCCCTATCATTTTGTCTTCACAGCTCATTCTTCATTCGAAGTTCAAGGCAATCGTCAATCTCAGCGACAGACTGAAACTGATATTATAGCTTTTGTTCTTCCTTCTTTATTCTCTTGGTCTCGCTTTTATTTGGGTATAAATCGTAATCTTTTGACGTTGTCGTTTCAATCTCGTTGAGAATGGAGTAACATTTATCTAAAGCGGACACTAGTTTTTGAAAGATACTTGTAATTTGTGGTGAAATCAATGTAGGTAACTGTTAACTTTGGTGGTAACTTCGACTCTCGTTGCTGTTTCCTTTTACTAAGAAGAATCTTTAGGTCTAAAAGTAATATCTTGACTTTCCAAAAATTATTACTTAATTTTCCACAGCCTTGCAAGTCTAAAGTATCGTAGTCACTCTGCGAATTCTAAAATCAAAATCAAAGAAATAATACAAAACTTTAACTCATTCGCTGACGTTTGAAATTTGGATATAGACAAGGGAAAATATTACAGTATGAATATGACTTCGTGTTTTCGATTTTATGAAATGCTATTTCATTTTTTCTTTTACTTTCTTGCAAACCATAAAAACTTTATGTCTGTCCTGTTACCACGGCAAATATTTGATTATTAAACTAAAAAAGTCCTGCTGTCAAAAATGAACCAAAAGTTATGCTCCATAAATAAAGAGCGAATGTAGTGCAAGGGATAAAAACGCTTACGAGAGAGAGAGAGAGAGAGAGAGAGAGAGAGAGAGAGAGATGAGAGAGAGAGAGAGAGAGAGAGAGAGAGAGAGAGAGAGAGATTCTGCATTATTTTTTACATGAAAAGTTATCATTATTATTTTACAACTTTTCCTTGCGTAAAGTCCTCCCGATCGTCATTCATCTATTCAGTATACAAAAAGGATTTCTGTGTTGAAGAAGATCACGACTTGTAAACTGCATATATAGTATCATAAATTTAATCATATCCTGGAGATAATTAAATTCATGATAATATATATCTAGTTTACAAGTCGTGCAAGTCGTGATCATTATCACAGAAATCCCGTTTGTATACTGAAATGCTGAAGGACATATATATATATATATATATATATATATATATATATATATATATATATATATATATATATATATATATATATATATATATATATATATATATATATATATATATATATATATATATATAAAGGCTTTCCAGTTAAGAACATCGTATAATTATAGTGCAAGCTTAAAAACAAAATTTCTTCCGATAAACTATTTTCCTTTACCTATCCAGAATTAATTCTCAATACGGATATTGAATTTTGATGGATTATTGGGATAACTTTTACAAATTATTATACATTCAACGGTTTACGGCGTCCAATATGAAATTTAGTCGAACATGATTTTCATTCTCAAATATTTTCCCTGTGAGTAAGCGATTGAATCTATTCTTTTTATTCCTATTGATTCCTAGTCTTTATTATTCTGTAGGTCACGAACATCTGGTCTCAGATAAATCGTACTGCTCTTGTGGAGGATTAACCAGTTCAGCTTTATGGCCTGCCTCAGGATAGAACAGAATACAGAATTATGGCCAAAGGCCAAGCGCTGAAACCAATCAGGTCATTCAGCGCTGAAATGGAAATTGACAGGAAAAAAGTTGCAAAGGTGTAGCAGGAGGAAGACCTCGCAGCTGTGCTATGAATCAATTGTTAAGAGAGGGTTGAGGAAAGTTAGACAGAAGAAAGATAATATAAACGGAGATACAGTAAAAGGAATGAAAAGAGTTGCAGCTAGGGACCGAGGAGACGCTACAAAGAACCTTAAGTAATACCTACAGCGCACCGCATAAGTGCACTGACGGCACTGCCCACCTACGGGGTATGGGATGCCTCAGGGATCCTTGGAAGGTCTGTGGTTGCCGCGTCGAGATATTTCTCTGAAGGAGTAATTCAATTTCTCCTCTTCATAGTTGCAGTTTTTCTGTTTGTCTTTAATCCCTGTTCTTTTGCGTTAGATAACTACCTGTCAGAAAATATTAATTTTTTAGAGGGTATATTTTTCCTGCCGTCTCTCTCTCTCTCTCTCTCTCTCTCTCTGCGAGGAAGCTTATCGAATTTTCAAAGAACGACCGCATGAGATATAGACTTAGACTCTCACTCTCTCTCTCTCTCTGCAAGAAAGCTTATCGAATTTTCAAAAAACGACCATATGAGATATAGGCTCTCTCTCTCTCTCTCTCTCTCTCTCTCTCTCTCTCTCTCTCTCTCTCTCTCTCTCTGCGAGGAAGCTTATCGAATTTTCAAAGAACGACCGCATGAGATATAGACTTAGACTCTCACTCTCTCTCTCTGCAAGAAAGCTTATCGAATTTTCAAAAAACGACCATATGAGATATAGGCTCGCTCTCTCTCTCTCTCTCTCTCTCTCTCTCTCTCTCTCTCTCTCTCTCTCTCTCTCGAATTTATTTCTGGTGATAGAAATTCATTTCTCGTCATAATGTGGTTCGGATTCCACAATAAGCTGTAGGTCCCGTTGCTAGGTAACCAGTAGGTTCTTAGCCACGTAAAAATAAGTCTAATCCTTCGGGCCAGCCCTAGGAGAGCTGTTAACCAGCTCAGTGGTCTGGTTAAACTAAGATATACTTAACTTTCTCTCTCTCTCTCTGCAGTACAAACGCCCCATCCCACCAAACTGCATAACGTAACTTTTGTTGATATCAGAATTCCAACAGAGGTATTATTTAGCGCACTATGGCGGCTATAATTGCCTCCAAGGAAGCAAGAATACCTGAGCCGCTCTGTAAATATTTCGGGGAATATTCATTCTTACTTTCATTTCCTAAGAATTAATGAGGCAAGGTTAAAATTTCGGAGTGCATCTGTTGTTTATCCTTTGAGTTGAATAAATAGAAAATATCTGTATACTGGTATTTTATTATTTGTTTGTGAAAACCCATTACGAATGCATTTCAGGAAATAGTGAACCAAAAAATCTGACACTTGCAAAGCATATTAATAAATTGATGAAAATATGCTAAATATCCTTATTTTGTACATAGTTTCAGAATAGACACAATCTTGCAAAGTGCATCTCCTAAGAACCGCTGACAGCAAGGAATACAAAAATAAAAACGCCATTTCCCAAGAATTACTGACATGATACAATACGCCTCCAACAAGCGCATTTCCAAAGAAATACTAACACAGGAAACTCACTCGCGCAAATCGACGCCTCCGGCCGGAGAGGCGATATCCATATGTCATGGCATTATCTCGGCGCCTAATATTGCAGACAGAAAACAAGGTTTCAGCGTGTTGTTTGCGTGCGACCGTCAGTCCGTCGTGACAGGGAATCAGCATTCCAGTATGCCTTATCTCTGATGGAAGGACGGAAATCGTCTATGATGTGAATGAAACGCCAAAGCAGAGGACGTGGAATTTATCGTGGAGAGTAACGTACTGATTCTTTTTTTTATAGATGGTAGTGTCAGACGTGTCTTCCAGAAGAAATTTCTAGCCTGTTTCATTTTCATGAATGCAGTTTTATGTTATACTGCAATGAGATGATACGAATTTTGGCTAGTTTTTTTTAACAAGTTGGATCTTTCTATTTTTCTATAAATTTGTAGTCTGACACAACAAGAAAATGAAAGATAGAAAACTAAATGAAAAATAAATAAACTCAAGGAAGCATATTTTGGTCTAATGAAGATAAAAGGAATGCATAATGATTTTGGTACTAGATCTGGTATTGTTGTTTGTTTCCTTTTATGCGAATTTTTCGATTACAGAGAATTTAAATATACTTTGATTCACCAAGCAATGCAAATACGCGCACGCCAACAAAATAGACACAAGATAGATTTTGATGGCAAAAACTGAATTTAACTAGACTCATGGTAGTATATTTGCCCAATATTTCCATGTGCAACCTGTAATTGACAACAGTAAGTAGGTCTAACGCTTGCAAACGTAACATTTAACCGGAGACCGTCATGCTTATTTGCATAACCTTTAACTAGCAAATGGCTTGCACATAATGTTTGTAAAAAAAAAACCTTTAACTAGTGACAGTTCGTAGGCCTTACACTTGTAATTGCAACCTTTAATTGGCAATACTAGGTAAGCCTATCGTTTGCGAGTGCAGTCTTTAACTGACGAGAGCGCGAGTATTTAACACTTGCTGAAGCACCCTTGGACTAACGACAATTTATACGATAACGCTTTAAAATGAAACTGTTAACTGGTAACATTAAGTATACCTTATCTACTTAAGATGTTACCATTGTATTGTCTTCAAATAAATGTCTAGTATGAGCAATTCCATTAAGAATGATGATGCAAATGAACTAAGAGGCATTGTAAAGACAAGACTAAAGCACAACTAAGTTGACGACGTTAGGATTATCACCCAAAGTGAGTTCCTGTGCGATGACAATTAAATTTTCCTGCAGGCTTCAGCAAGGCTATTTTCACCCTGATCACAAGGAAAACAAATCGATCACAAACAGTGGGAGTCAGGATGCAGAAAAATTTTGCGGTTAGTGCAAATGACTTTTCCTAAGGTGGAACTGAAGTTCATGGCAACCCAGATCCTGAAGAGAACTGAACTACCCGCGCATCCCATCAAAGAGAATATTGAGAAAATAAGAAGCAGCCAACCTCAGATCGCTGGACGTGAGGTAAGATTTTGCTAGATTTTATGGTATACGTAACTGTAACTTTAACACAATAAAAATTGATGATTATCGTAATTAATGTCAAAGAAAAATTCTTAATGAAAAACGCTAGAGCATAATAATTAGAAGAAACCTTAATTCAATTGAATAATTCACCTTTAAATCCCACAAAGGTAAACTGCCCATTCGGACGAAAGCTTTCCTTATTTGCCCTTTTGTCGAATTCGCTTACTACCATTTAGTCACCAATGTATTATTATTACCGAATAATGGACTTTCTTTCAGTGCCAAATATCATGGTACTTACATTATGATGACCCATTCTGCCGTTGCTTTTAGTTCTGGATAATTACTAACATCTCGGGGAAGGATTTGCCGAATATCGTCTTGCATGAGGAGCTTACTGAGAAACAAAAACCTGGAAAGGAAAAGGCGTTCTTATAATTGTTGCTGTTTCAGATGCTACTGCTGATGTTGGTGTTGTTCAAAATTTCGTATCAACTTCCAGATTCCCTAAAATTAAAATCGTCTCGACAGTTAACTTGGAAATCACTAGCAATTAAACTTTCATGTTGTATTAATCACCTTCACACTTCACCTCCAGATTCAGTCTAGTGATTCTGTCACTTTCATCTCGTCGATGATCACTGTTGCAGAATAATCATTTCGTGAAAGTGATGATTCACAAAATCACTAAAATCCTTTCGAACTGGAATAAGCCGTTGTGATACTACTAGTCACCACAAAATAATTCTAATAAAGCTTAATTTTTCCCTTTCATAATGTGTCACGATTCTAAAAAGGACAATTTCTTTCTTCCAGGAATGGGCAAAACACGTAACAAGAACAGTATTCCTCTGTGGCGTACTAAACACTCGTTAGTAGCAACTACAACCGATGAACGTCCGAACTAAAGTGGTTAAGCTCGCTTCTGCTTAATAAGGCTAAGAGCAAAGACACGGTTCGAAAACTTGATAACAGGACCCAAAAAAATATTTCCTAACAATTGCCAGCGTCTTCCATTTTCATTTAGTAGTTTCAAATCGAGGCTTACGTGCGTGTTCCGTAAATTATCAAAATTTGTTTCCCTCTTACGGAAAAAGGAAATAGAGCTTGGATTTTAAAATGTTTATCAGAGCAAGCATTTCCTTTCAGAAAAAAAAAAACACAAGTAAGAGGTCTAAACATTTCTATTTATACAATTACTAAACACAAAATGTGTGTTCATTTGCAATGATATACTACACTGGAACATGATACTGATAAAAGTTCTCTCTCTCTCTCTCTCTCTCTCTCTCTCTCTCTCTCTCTCTCTCTCTCTCTCTCTCTCTCTCTCTCCTCACTATGTTATAAGCAACGCACGAAAAGGAACCAAAAATATGAAGTATTTATTTCACTATTTCTGTAGCGGTAGTTCAACATATACAGCATATATTATGGGATTTATTACAGTGGCAAATCACTTCACAGAAAAAAAAATTAGAATTAATATACATCCTCGTGGTACATCAAACTTTCTTTAGAACGCGATGAAGGCTAGATTTCTTCTCAGTTCTGTGACAAAATGACCGATTATTCTGTTTTTTGTATTTTTTTTTCTTTTGTTTTTTTGTTTGGGAGAAAAATGGGCGATTGCAACTAAATTTCACGGAAACAAAAAACGAGACAAATGGCTATGGCCGAGAGTGAAGCAGCTGACTCGATGTCTGTCGCCGTTTTACAGCTGTTAATTTTCCGAAAACTTTCCCACCAGGATTTATTGACATAATATAACTTCAGAACAGGAATGGCTTTCGTAGACTCGGTCTTTCTAGGCCGATATTTCTTAAGGAAAAGGTAATTTTTGTGCAATCAGTTTTATCTGGCACAGAATCTGGCCCTCTTTTATTACTGGTATTGGTTTTGGAGCGTTAGAAAACTTATAACGGAAAAAGTAAAAATCATGTTAAATCAAAATTAGGATTCAAATTACTGTCATCATGGTCCACCTGATGAAATATTCGTTTAATTATACCTGTAGAGGATTTCTTCCAGTTGTAGATCCAATGTAATTTGATTAGCTATATTAAGTAAGATTAGAAACAGCCTCTCCAGACACATAAAATTACCCGTCATTACACAAAGGCGAATATGCACTGTATTTACGAGGATGTCTTAGTATGTTTGTGTGCAACACCAACATTACATACGAAGAATTATCTAGATTATGTCATGGCAAAAGACGGTATATGATACGTTGATGCAATCCATTGTCCAGGTCATAAGTGAAAATGTATAATGGTAAGTTGTATTTTAGAAACATGGAAAAAGAATGGAAAAGAATTGGTTGAGATTATTCCTGCTGCATCTTGTTAAAAATTAAGAGCCGTGTAATTCCTCTAATACCCTCATATCGTCTCTGTTTTGACATAAATAGAGAAAATGCTGTGGAAGTTTAAGGCCCAGGAGACTCAGTTTCAATCTTGCGGTTGTGATTGTGCCAGTGACCTTAGTTCTGATGTTCAGAGGAGCCACCCCACAGTAAGGGGAAATAATTAACTAGGAAAAAAATTACGTAAATAGATGTACGTGCAAAAAATTGACTGGACAATGAGAAATTTCTGATAAAATCAAAAGCGTCCAGGAAACTCAACTTGGCTATTTTCAGTTCCTCTCATTCAAGAAGAGAACTTTATTTTCTAGTGCGGGTCTGAATAAAAACTTTCAGATCCACAAAAAATACTCTCCAAAGTTCTGCGTCAGAAAACGAATGTAATTATGCTAATGGACCCGTTTGCTGTAATAATTAAAATAGTTGTTTTAACTGGAATTCATTACAACCAATGACATCAAGGGCGCAATTGAGTGTTCCTGTGGAAGAACCGGGTACCATTTTCTAAAAAACATTTTTATATCTTTTTCTTTTAATTGTAACAATATTGAAGGAAGTCAGTGAACGAATTCAGTAAGAAAAAAAGCTTTTATAAAAATCTTTAAAAATCTGTGAGAAAACCCTGAAGGAATTGTTTGTATAAACAACGTGAAAAGGCTCTCGCAGTATTTTCTATGTTTAGTTTAGAAGCGAGGATATAAAAAGAAAAAAAAATATCTATGGAGAATTCATCAGTATACCAAACCTTAGTTTTTACAATTGTATTTACAATTGTGTTTGCTAGAAGTAAATAAAACTAAAAATCATGACTTTTATATGGTGCCAGACCTACACTATCTTTGATGAATAATAGATTTATGGAGCTGATTTCATTTATTAAAGAAAAGTCCAGGTAAAGCGTTCAAAAATAAGGATCTCTGTCTCTGTCTCTCTCTGGCCCTGTCTCTGTCTCACACACACATACACTTGATCCCATAAGAGACGAAACTTCTCACTTGAGATTCAAGACAAACACCCATAAGGAATCCGTTCACCTTTCTTTCTGGATCCCCCACTTAGTGACGGCACTGAACTTAAGTTTGCGATTGTTTTTCCTCCTTTTAGGCAACAATATTCATTCAGCTAACTATATTTTCAGCTACTCGTAATTTCTGCATAAGCGACTTTATTAATGAGTGAAATTATTAATTTATCTGCTTATATACTGATTTGTGTATCTATTTATCAAATGGCCAATTCCTTTGCTATTTTGTGATCTGCAGTCGCTTTCTGATATTTATTATTTCGAACAAAGCGAGTAAAAGAGATATTCAAAGTTTAGAGCTGTTTCACTTAGTGCACATTTGCCGTAAATTGTTCACATGAATTTCTTATACATACAAATATTAATCTAAATTAACCCGTTGTATCATAATGACTACAACCCTGGAATAACTTAAGCCGCAAAGATTTACATAAGTGCGCCTATACTGACAAGGATTGGAACACTTGTCTTTCTGGGTTACAACATTAGACTGACTTTTTCCAATCTTTTTTGGTTATTTGCAAATCAGCTTTCAATTGAACCTCTTTATAGCAGTGCATTAATTTGGAAACAAAATTCTAAGAGATTTCAGAATTTTATCAAAACCAAGACTCTATACACATTTCATTCTCTTCCATTTTCCTGAATGAAAGCGACAAAGACTTCATTTTTTCCATAACGATTAATAACTTAACTGTATTCTGCAACTCCGGTCGATTTGTCCTGAGCAAAGACAACAGGAAAACAGGAATACAGGAAAGAGGAATTGCTTACCCTCGAGCCGAGAAGTTGATGCAGGATGCAAATAACGGAAAATGAGCGAAAATTGTCCTGATTTGCATGCAGAGACCTTCGGCCCAGAGTAGAACAACATGTTACTGCCGAAGGCTATTTACTTCCACAGCGCTTTCTCTCTCTTTAGTTTCTTTAGTTTATGGCTTAAATTCTAAGGGGTTGCCGAGACTAAATTTTCATATTCGATCATTATAGTAAATATCAAATATTATCATTCCTCTATGTATAAACATTCTCTACATAATAAAACGCAATGTGAAATCGTATATAAATTTTCAACTGTGTGACGCTGAAACCCTACGGGCGATGCTCTGCACGTTTAGGCCCTCCCTCAGTCGTCCAGTCCGGGCCGCCCCCGCCCCTGCCCCTCCATCCTCAACACAGGTCCTTATGTAAGTTTGTAGAATGAAGCTAACTTGGTTAGTTATTCTGGAGTTTACGTCACATCAATAGGGTCATCGGTCTTGTCGCGATCTCTCATATATTACCGTCATTTCCGACGGTACGGGAATGCCGATTCGTACCATAAATGAGATAATTTCAACAGTCGGTAGTTGTTTCACAGATGTTAGTTTAGTCGGCGCTCTAAAAACAGGTAAAATTCATACGTTCACTCTGCCTTTCACTTTGTCGCTGCAAACTTGTTCGCAATCCGCGGGAGGGAATTCTCAAAGTCAAGAGCCAACCAAATATATATATATCGGTTCCAAACCATACAGCTCCTGAATGTGAAATTTTCTTCCTTCTATGGTTCCTGATTGTGGAATCCGCTACCATCTCCCTTGCTTTCCTAACAGTGTGACTTGCCTCTTTTCAAGACGGAATGTGAATAACTAAATATATATATATATATATATATATATATATATATATATATATATATATATATATATATATATATATATATATATATATATATGTGTGTGTGTGTGTGTGTGTGTGTGTGTGTGTGCAGCAGCAGCAGCTATGGGAAGAACGACAATCCTGTGACGTTCAGGGGCATCTCTATCTCAATCTGAAAGCTATAAAAATAAAAGAAAATGAAACAGACTCAGGCTTAATTTAAAAAAAAAAAACTGTTGTAGAATTAACATCAAATAATAAAAGTATCAAACCGAAACGAAGTGTACCGAACATTATCGAAGGCAAAGACTGTGTGACGCAAAGGGCCCGTTTAGTTCGAACAGAAACTCACGAGAGGTACAGAGGAGTTGACGTGGTCTCCGCATTTAACTTGGGAACCAGCTGTTCGATGGACAATGATTCAAGTATAGACAACTGATGATGGTCATTTGGAGCCTTACTAATTATTTTGAAATCTTTGTAATGAATGTTGTATTTGCATTTTTGGCGTGACCTATTAGGCATGAGAATGCGGGGTTTGATAGTTTTAAACCCGTTCGGTAACTCACGCCACGATGCGAGTTTAATTCTCGCCTTCAACAACCTACGAGTGGGGCAAACCACTTCCCCAGGTCACATCTGGGGCAATTAAACATTTAAATGACTCCGAGGCCATAATGAATTACGCTTTTCTTTCTTTTTAAACAAAGGCCCAATCATCATTGGTTACCGGGTATTAATTTAAATTCAACGGCAGGTAGGTACTTGCTAACCATTGGTCGTGAGTACTGATAAAAATGTTTACCGTAAATTAACGGGTTTTACATAAAATGATAGTTTAGGAACTGTTGGTATTTCAGATTTTGGTTGGAAAATATTATTTAAAAATTTATAAAGGTGTTTGTGAAAAAGCATAGATAGCAAACAATTATTAACAAAAAAAAATATTGATGAGGGATAAAGTTTCTCAGTGGGGGCTACCCCAGTCAGATGTTAAGGTCAAGGCCCTCTTCCACAAGGCCATTCACTGGAGAGGTGAACGTCCTAGCGCCTGAAATACCATTGCCTATACATAAATTCATCATTATATATATTTATATACAGTATATACATACAAACACACACACATATACATACATACATATATATATATATATATATATATATATATATATATATATATATATATATATATATATATATATATATATATATATATATATATATATATATATATATGATTCTTAGTGGGACTAATATCAGTGGAATCACTGAACATTATTCCCCAGTTTTTCCTCTACGGATGGCTTATTTAATTGTTATATTCATGTACTCTAGCGTCTCAGCTTCGTGTTAGAATCTGTTTTGCTTTACGAGTCCAGCGTTAATACCAGGTCATTGAAAAGGTGCTAAAAGACATACGATAAGAGCATGTCCTTGGTCGAAGTTTAGGGCATTTTTTCTTTCTTTTCTGCTTTATCGCACTTATATCCTTTTCAGTACAAAGAGAGAGAGAGAGAGAGAGAGAGAGAGAGAGTACTTGTGATATAGAAAATTAGAAAATGGAAGGGAAAACAGTTCCCATTAAAAAAAGATGAAGGTATTTTTCACCAGTAGACTTGCCTCTGAAAAATGAGAGACCTTTGTTCCTAGTTCATAAAACGCTTGGGCCTTTATCTTCGGTCATTTCCGTTTTCAAAGAAACTCCTTTCTTCGAAGATTTCTTAAAAGGAAAAAGATATCATTCCTTGAGAATCGATCCCTTTTGTTTTCACATTTTGCCTTTTGTTTGAAGGCGAACTAAAGTTGTCGGAATTTTTCATTTACGAATCTGGTAAAAGTTGCTATCACACTCGGCGTTTTTCTTCCTTTGCTTCGCGGAGCTCTTTTATATTATTGCTTATACGTTTTGTTTTCTTTCTGCTTTCATCAACAATGAACTTATATCGTATCTGAGGCAGCCACAAAGTAATGCAGAGGAAGCATTGTCTTGTTCTTTCCAGTTATCATAATCGATGACCCAGAGCTTCTTTTATCACTTACCGAAGGTTTATTGAAGCTAGATAATTAACAGAAAAAGAGGACTTGTGAAATTCACGGCTGCTGTAAAGATGTAAACTATTAATTTGGCTCCTATGGTCATACGGAAAGGCGATTACTTTAATATCAGCTGTAGTATAGTGGTTTCTTCATGGAGTTTGTAGAATGTTGAATCGTGTTT
>JANJGK010009233.1:0-2500 GCA_039081455.1 Macrobrachium rosenbergii
GACCAAGTTGTGTATGGTACATCTGAGTAAGGGAAAGTTTCCCAGAAGAATAGATGAAAACAGATTATTGCTGTTCTATATACTGACTGAAAGTGATATAGAAGAGTGTAAGAATTATAAGGAAAAGAATTTTGCTGTGTATACCAGGTATGTGTATGGGAGCATTTTGACTGAAAGGAATATAGAGTTGAGGTCAAAGGCCAAGCACTGGGACCTATGAGGTCATTCAGCGCTGGAATGGAAATTGAGAGTAAAAGCGTTTGAAAAGGTGTAACAGGAGGAAAACCTCACAGTTGCACTATGAAAACAATTCTTGGGAGAGGGTGGATAGCAAGATGGAAGAAAGATATGATTGGAGGAGTACAGTAAAAGGAATGAAAGGGGTTGCAGTTAGGGGTCGAAGGGACGCTGCAGAGAACCTTTAGTAATGCCTGCAGTGCACCCCGTAAGGTGCATTTTGACTGAGAAGGTAAGATTGATGACAGAAGGTCTGATAGAGGGAAGAACCGTATGGAAGGACAAATAAGGACATTTACCACTTCAACGTACACATTTATGACAGTTGAATCGTGAATGAACCTCACAATTCAGCAGTTCAAATACGTTGTCCTTTATTATCTTGGCAACTGACCCCCGTTTTAGGGAAACTGCTAAAAATGTGGGGTAAAAAATGCGCAGGCGCAATCGAGTTTTCCGCACATCGTATAATCAAGGCAACCGAAAAATAGATCTATCTTTCGGTGGTCTCGGTATAATGCTGTATGAGCAGCGGCCCACTGAAACTTTAACCACGGCCCGGTGGTGGCCTGGCCTATAGTGTTGCCAGACGCATGATTATGGCTAGCTTTAACCTTAAATAAAAAAATAAAAACTACTAAGGCTAGAGGGCTGCAGTTCTGGTATTGTTTGATGATTGGAGGGTAGATGATCAGCATACCAATTTGCAGCCCTCTTGCCTCAGTAGTTTTTAAGATCTGAGGGGCGAACAGAAAAAAGTGCGGACGGACAGACAAAGTTGGCACAACAGTTTTTCTTTTCAGAAAACTAAAAATGTGTGCCTGCGCGCGCGCGCGCGAGAAAGAGAGCACACAGCATCATCTCATAACTGAACATTCCATCACTTATCTGGCGTCTTCATCTTTTCATCTGGAAATGATAAGCACTTTCTGGAACACTTCTTCCTTCTATATCTTCTTCTTCCGGTGCCCGGAATTCACGCGGGGACCCAAAACTCATCAGGTAATGAGTGAAGCAGTTGGTGAGGAGAGAATAAAAAAAAAAAAAAAATACAAAAAAAAAAAAAGCTCCAAATAAGTCCATTCAGGAAAGACCAAATAAAAGTCCCACATTTTCCCCGGGAGCTATGTGGCATTCTCCGGACTTTTTATATTCTGTTTTTTTTTTTTCGCCCCCAATTTTTTTTTTGGGGGGGGTGGGGGGACGGGGCGCCGTTGTGGTAGGTTTTGTTAGAAGTGTTAGAAAGTTTCCCAATCACTGGGATTACCTTTCCGAGTTTTCCCTTACTCCTGGTGTTATATCTCCCCCCTCCCCCTTGGGAAATAAGGGGGGGGAGGTGAGGTTAGCGGTCCTGTTTTCATTATTATGTCATGGCTTCCTTCTACTGATATTAGGTTTTTCTTTGGCCTCCTTTTTTTTAGGGGGGTTAAAATTGGGGGGTGGTGGGGGTTAGACTTACAATAGCTTGTTTCCCATGGTTTGGTCGATTGCTTCTGGGGCTTTCAATGAAGGTACTTGGTGGATTTATATTTTACATGATATATATATACATAACATATATATATATATATATATATATATAATATATATATATATATATGTATGTATGTATGTATGAATGCATATACATATATATATATAATATAGAGAGAGAGAGAGAGAGAGAGAGAGAGAGAGAGACTCTTCATAGATTGGTCCGTCGAGTTTTAGCTCCATTTAATGTTTGTTTTGGGTTGTAATTTTCAAAACATTCACATTGTAATGTATCTATGATATACTATTATATATATTATATATTATAATATATATATATATATATATTATTTATATATACTATATATATATTATATATATATATATATATATTTATATATATATTACTGTTTGCTTTCTATCGCGTTATTTTAAGAATATTACTTTTCTTATGAAAGGGATTTTTTTTATCATATTTTTGTGCATTTAAAATTAAAGACTTATTATCCATAGTGTATAATTATATAACATTATAATTCCTATTGCCACTGAGCAGTGGTTTTGGGCAACGTTGGGTCTGGTCAGTTCTTGGACGGGTGGAAAAACCAAGGAACCCCAGAAGCCATCGTTGCTTCAGTGACTCCTGTTGTGCCGAAATCCAGGAAGGGATGCAACCTCACCCCTTGTCCTATTTCAGCGGAGAAAAAGAGCATGGTGATATATTATCAATAAACACTGGGTATATGGTAATTTAAAATATGAAATTTTGTCACACTTAATATTCCAAAAA
>JANJGK010009233.1:7500-22594 GCA_039081455.1 Macrobrachium rosenbergii
TTTAAAAAAGTGTTTTCCTAATATTTTAAAGTGTTTTGATAATATTTAAAAAATTGTTTTTCATGATATTTCAAAAAAGTTTTTTGCTGATATTTTAAAGCGTTTTTTAACATCGATTTTGTCTTATAATGTCTTATTTGACAGCGTTGTTTAATTATTCGTCTTGCAGTTTAGTGTAAATATGCGCTGACTGCCTATCTGAGTTTTTGTGCAATATCCCTTAGTTTTTATTTTTGTCCAGTGCATTTACTCATTTCTTAAGTCACTTGTAAATATATTCTTACAGTTAGGAAGCATATTTTTCCCTTGTCTGTGTGAAAATACTTTTGTGTATTTGGAATTGCAAAATACCCGCATTCGTGCTGTACTTTTTCTCCTTATAGAAGAGTTTTAGATTTACTGAATATGGTAACTGAGCCTTTCTGGTAAATAATAAGTTTATTTTTACTTGAATATATAAATATTTGTATACATATATGTATGTATATACTGTATGTATATATATATATATATATATATATATATATATATATACATACATACACAACACGTCGAAAGACCAATATGGAACACAAAGAAAAAAACGAACGTAGGAGTTACTATACTGTGCCCCAAAGAGAATTCATACAAAGGCTGGAAATGTGTGAATCCTGACTCCTGGTATTGCAAGGGCCTCGTTGGACTTTGTCGATATACATAATTCAGGTCCTGCCGGGGGCCCTGGAGAAGGGGCGGGGGAGGGGAAGAGGAGGGGGGGAGAAAAGGGGGAGGGGGCCGTTATTCCCTTTCAAATGTATTTCTAGGGCGATGGGCGATTCCAGACGGCATTGTTAAGAGAGAGGTTCAGTTCGTGTAAGTCGTTTTGTCTTTTCTTTTCTTTGCTTGCGTGTTTCTTGTTCGTGTCTGTGTTTTGGGGGTTTTTTGGGGGAGGGGGAAGGTGGCTGGGAAGGGAGGGAGGGGGAGGAGGAGAAGGATTAAACTGAGGTGGAAGCGAGTTTCATCTCTCGTATAAGATTCCAGGACCATCTAAATAATTTTTTTTTTTTTTTTTAGTTTTTCTTGCAATTTTTGTTATGTTTTGTCTGACTGATAATTTTGAATCCATTTACTGATTATCTGTGTTGGTTCCTTTACCCAGATTATTATTATTATTATTATTATTATTATTATTATTATTATTATTATTATTATTATTATTAAACTGTTAGTATTTTCTTCCATTGTATCTTCTTGCAATTTCTATTGTTTTCTTAATAATTGGAATTCCATTTATTGATTATCTGTGTTCATTTCTTTTCCCCCAATTATTATTATTATTATTATTATTATTATTATTATTATTATTATTATTATTCCTTGTTAAGTGGTTCGTATTTACTTGCATTGTTTTTGCTTGCAGTTCTTTTAGTTAGCTTAATAATTGGGGATTTCATTATTATTATTATTATTATTATTATTATTATTATTATTATTATTATTATTATTATTATTATTATTATTATCGCTTTTCGATTTATTCGCATTTACTTCCGTTAGTTTTATTTGGTCATCAATTACCGATTACAATGTCTATGTTGATTTCATTATTATTATTAATATTATTATTATTATTATTATTATTATTATTATTATTATTATTATTATTATTATTATTATTACCTGTTGCAACTCCACTAATGATCCCGGTTCAGTCGGCCTGATTATGCGCATTGCGTTGTAAACGATCACACCTGTCACCAATTTCATTTCCCAATTTTATTTCCCATTTTTATTTTCCCTTTTTTTTGGTCACGGATAAATACGGTAGATTCGGCCTCATTTGCATAATTCGCTACATCAATCGGCTGTCCCACCCCCGGCCCCCTTTTTGACTAAACGTTCCATTGGTAGGTAATCACGGCATTCGTCAAAGGGTGGGGGCGGTATCCCCGCCATGCCATTCGTTAAATGTCCCAGTGGAAGTCCGTTTGTCCGGCCGACGAAATTATCCTCTCTCTCTCTCTCTCTCTCTCTCTCTCTCTCTCTCTCTCTCTCTCTCTCTCTCTCTCTCTCTCTCTCAAAAAAGATTAGTCATCTCAGTATGCAATGTTCTCTCTCTCTCTCTCTCGTCTCTCTCTCTCTCTCTCTCTCTCTCAAAAAGATTGTTGATCGCAGTATGAAACATTCTCTCTCTCTCTCTCTCTCTCCTCTCTCTCTCGTCTCTCTCTCTCTCTCTCTCTCTCTCTCTCTCTCTCTCAAAAAGATTGTTGATCTCAGAATTCAGCATTCTCTCTCTCTCTCTCTCTCTCTCTCTCTCTCTCTCTCTCTCTCTCTCTCTCTCTCTCTCTCTCAGCAGAAAGTTATGGTCGCGTCGCATCGCGTGGAGATCCGATTCATAACCGTGGATGAGTGATTGATTGAGTGAGTTCCCCTGGCGTTGCGTCATAGCTGTTGTTGTTGTTGTTGTGAAAGTCGGATTTTGGTGTTGTAGATTGCAGTAAATTTTTAGATTGTTTTTTGCGAGTGAGTGATGGCCGTGAATGAGTGAGTGATTGGGAGTGACTGATCAGCGTGCGTGAATGAGTGATTGGGCTTGAGTGAGTGAATGGGATTGACTGATAATCGTGAATGAATGAGTGATTGGGTTTGAGTGAGTGAATGGGATTGACTGATAATCGTGAATGAATGAGTGATTGGGAGCGAGTGAGTGAATTGGAGTGACTGATAATCGTGAATGAATTAGTGATTGGAAGCGAGTGAGTGATTGGGAGTGACTGATAAGCGTGAATGAATGAGTGATTGGGAAGCGAGTGAGTGATTGGGAGTGACTGATAAGCGTGACTGAACTGAGTGATTGGGAGTGAGTGAGTGAATAGGAATGACTGATAAGCGTAAATGAATGAGTGATTGGGAGCGAGTGAGTGAATGGGAGTGACTGATAAGCGTGAATGATTGAGTGTTTGGGAGTGACTGATAAGCATGAATAAATAGTGATTAGGAGTGACTGATACGAATGAGTTACCGGGAATGACTGATGACGTAAATGATTGAGTGATTGGGGAGTACCGATAAATGAGTAAGTGATTGGGAGTGACTGACACAAATGAGTGAGTGATTGGAAATGACTGATACGAATGATTGAGCGATTGGGAGTTTCTCTAGCGTCGTATTACAGATAAATTAGTAATACATTACTGATTTATTCACCTCTTTTTTATTTATTTATTTTAGTTTTTTACTTAATTGTTTATCCATTCATTTGGAACAACAGATCCCTTTTGAATAGAAAGCAACTTAAAAAGGCTTGAGACCTTTTTCTTATTTTTTTAAAAGGTTTGGGGCGTGATTTTCCTTTTTTTAAAGAGGCTTTGGACCTTTTTTATTTTTTTTTAATGCACTGACCATCTCATTTTTATTATTCATAATTCAGAAACAGAGGGAAAATTGTAATGGTTTAACTTATTCACTCTAAAGCGGGAAAGTCTTGTATTACGCAAGTGTTACCGAGATTTCAAAAAGCGCAAAAAAAAAAAAAAAAAAAAAACATTTCTGGATTATATTATTTTTTTTTTTTTAAATCCATGTTTTTTGCAGTCGTGTTTTTCAGTGGAAAGGCAATATTGATTTGGGGTCTAATCTCCACGTATGCTGAGTGCGCGCGCGCGTGTGTGTGTGTGTGTGTGTGTGTATGTGTGTGTGTGTATGCATGCGCTTTCACGAAAAAAAGGTATTTTTTTTTTTAAGTTTTTCCAAAATGCTGTTATTGTTGTTGAACATTTTTGAGGCTCTTTGTTTTGCCATATATTTTTTTCTTACTTTTTTATTGACTGCTTGTGATTGTTGGCTAACATTGCGTCCATATCGAGTGGGTTTTTAATTTCGTTTTGGTTTTTGTTCTTTTTTTTTTTAAATCGCTTCTCTTCGTTGAGGAATAATATTTTGACTTTTGTGCATTTTTCGTTCCTTCAGAATTGTTTCTCGCTAAAAAATTATGGAACTTTGTATAGTTTTTAATCATTTGGAAGTCAGTGGGGAAAGATATGTTGTCTTTTGTGCAGTGGGTATAATTCTTTGATTATACAATATATATATATATATATATATATATATATATATATATATATATATATATATATATATATATATATATATATTATATATTTTTATATATACTATATATATATATACTATATATATATTATATATATATACGCTATATAAATTAATAACTGAAATAATAATAATTAACACCCGGCAGGCCACCTCTTCCCACGTTTACTATGTGTTAAATGAAAATCCTCTCAGGCCTGCTCGGTTCAGCAACTATTTCTGTCTCTCTACTAAAAACTTTGAAATTCTCTACCTGCCTCTGTGTTTCGTGATTCTTATGACCACTCTGCCTTCGTCTTTTTCTACGTCTCTTCGGGTCTGGGCTAGAGAAGCATGTTAGGTTGGCCTTTCCGTCGGCCTCTACAGTTATTAGAAAGTAAATGATATGTAGCTGATTGATTACATATAAATTACTGAATGAATTAAAATATAAGTAAACAGGTAAATGAATGACATAAGTGAGTTAGTTACTTTAATGAATGAGTTAGTATATCAGTAAGTGATTATATTGTTTATATGGTAGTTAAAGAATACATAAATAATTCTTTAGAGACTTAATGAATCAATTATATTCACAAAAATGAATAATGAGGTCAGCAAGTAATCAATGGGTCAGTGTGTATCTACTAAGAATTTTTTTCATAGATGCTGCCACAGATTTTGTATACTTTGTGTGTGAGCGTGTGTATGTGCGTGTGTGTGTGAATGTGTGTGTTTATGGGTGAGAGAGCGTGTGTGTGTGTGTTTATGGATGAGAGAGCGTGTGTGTGTGTTTGTGTGTGCGTGTGTGTTTATGGGTGAGAGAGCGTGTATGTGTGTGTTTGTGTGTTTATGGGTTAGAGAACGTGTATGTGTGTTTGTGTTCGTGTGTTTATGGGTGAGAGAGGGTGTATGTGTGTGTTTGAGTGTTTGTGTTTGCGTGTGTTTATGTGCGTGTGTATGGGTATTTTGCGCATGTTTGCGTGTGTATGTGTGTGTGTTTGTGCTTGTGTGTTTTGCTCATGTTTGTGTGTCTCTGTGCTTGTGTTTGTGTGTGTGTATGTGCGTTTATTTGTGTGTGTGCGTGTGTGTGTCAGTATTTGCGTGTGTTTGTGTGCCTGCATTTATGTATATGGATATGTGAGTTCGTGTGTTTGTGTGGGTGAGCGTTTGCGTTTGTGCTTGCGCGTGTGTTTGTGTTTGTGCGTACTTATGTGTTTGTATGTATGTCTATATCGCATAGCAACCGTATTGAACCCCCGACCTTCACTCTCCAGTGTCATTTGGAGGTCAGCGAATTAAAGTCGCCAAGCTTTTCATGTGACCTCGCATGACCTTTAGATGAAAAAGGTCATTCCAGGTTAGTGTAAAGAGGGAAGGAACAACGGACTCAGTTCCAGTAAAACTCAAAGAGTTTTTGAAAATGTTTATTTTTTAGGTCAAGGAATTGAAGACGGCAGTAGAGAGTGATCCAGGGTTCTGGTTATTTTCAAGAGAAAGGAAAGAAAATGTGAAAAAGATAATATCTTTGTAGAATGTAAGAGAAGTAAAGTGTGAGAAAGAGAATATCTTTGTAGAATGCAAGAGAGAGTAAAGAAAATATGAGAAAGAATCTCTTTGTAGAATGTAAGAGAAATAAAATATGAGAAAGAGAATATCTTTTTAGAATGTAAGAGAAATAAAAAATAGAATGAAAAATCTTTGCAGAATGTAAGAGAAATAAAATATGAGAGAGTAATATCTTTGTAGAATGTAGGAGAAACAAAAGAAAATATGAGAAGGAGATTATCTTTGTAGAATGTAAGAAAGAGTATAAAAATGTGAGAAAGAGAATATCTTTGTAGAATGCAAGAGAATGAGAGAAAATATAAAAGAAAATCTTTGTAGAATGTAAGAGAGCTAAAAAATAGAAAGAGAATATCTTCGTAGAATGTAAGAGAATGAGAGAAAATAGAAAATCTTTGTAGAATGTCAGAGATATAAAAGAAAATATGAGAAGAGAATATCTTTGCAGAATGTCAGAGAAATAAAATGAAAGATAGAAAGAGAATATCTTCGTAAAATGTAAGAGAATGAGAGAAAATATAAAAGAAAATCTCTGGAGAAATAAAGGAAAATATGAGAAAGAGAATATCTTCGTAGAATGTCAGAGAAATAAAGTAAAAAATAGAAAGAAAATAACTTTGTAGAATGCAAGAGAATGAGAGAAAATATAAAAGAAAATCTTTGTAGAATATAAGAGAAATGAAAGACAGAAAAAAGAGTATCTTCGTATAACGGAAGAGAATGAGAGAAAATACAAAAGGAAATCTTTGTAGAATGGCAGAGAAATAAAAGGAAATATGAGAAAGAGAATATCTTTGTAGAACTGTTCTGAAATTGAAGGAAATGGTGGATTTTAATCAAGTCGTACTAAAGCAGTGTAAGGTATGAGGAAAAGAAAAATGATTCAGAAATATATTGAAGGACAGTAGAACATACACACTATATATATATATATATATATATATATATATATATATATATATATATATATATATATATGTATATATATAACTACATTGTTTGTATAAATATATATATATATATATATATATATATATATATATATATATATATATACAGTATATACATAATACATATATGTATATTTACATACGTACATATTGCACAGAATTGTAAACGCGGTAACTTTGAAAAACTAGTACGCGGGCGCCATTAAACGTCACATAATATTTACAGTACATAAATGCACAAATGATGCCCTGGAATTCAAAACAGTTGTATTCCCCATCACATGACGGAACCATGCTTTTAGCTGCAGTTGACAGACCTTGTATATATATGTGTGTGTGTTTGGAGATACATTGAAATGTTTTTATTTATATTTCAGTATATCTCTTTTTTAACACTATTTTGTTCCTTTGTCGCTTCTGAATTGCAGTAGAACTCAAAGTAATAAATAGTCTGTTGACGTAATTGTAAATAGATTGAATTACTGCAAAAATTATAGCAAAGATAAACAAGTAAAAAATGCGCTGAAGTAATCGAGTTTTCTGTACAGCCGTTACAGCGTATAATCAAGGCCACCGAAAATAGATCTGTCTTTCGGTGGTCTCGGTATAATGCTGTATGAGCCGCAATCCATGAAACTTTAACCACGGGCCGGTGGTGGCCTATCCAATATCGTTGCCAGAAGCACGATTATGGGTAACTTTAACCTTAAATAAAATAAAAACTACTGAGGCTAGAGGGCTGCGATTTGGTATGTTTGATGATTGGAGAGTGTATGATCAATATATCAATTTGCAGCCCTCTAGCCTCAGTAGTTTTTAAGATCTGAGGGCGGACAGAAAAAGTGCGGACAGAAAAAAGTACGGACGGACAGACAAAGCCGGCAAAATAGTTTTTTTTTTTACAGAAAATTAAAAAGGCAATTTAGAATTTTTTTTTTAAATCATAGAGATTAACTCATCCAAAGGCGAGAGGAGAAATCTCATTCTGAGACAAAAATAATTTGTAAATCCCATATAAATTACGGTTGAATAAATAAATTCCTACAGAAAATCTTGTCATAAATTTTTACATGAATTCTTGTCCCTGAGGAACAGGCTCGAACTTTATTTGAATTCCTTGGGACATTGTAATTATATTTACTTAAGTATAAACAAGTGCTTATGGTTTATATATATATATATATATATATATATATATATATATATATATATATATATATATATATATACGCATGCATATATATTTATATATATATATATATATATATATATATATATATTTATATATTTATATATGTATATATATAAATATAAATAAATATATATAATGTATATATACATATATATATATATATATATATATATATATATATATATATATATATATATATATATATATATATATTATATTTATATACATATATAAATATAAATATATATATATATATATATATATATATATATATATATATATATGTATATATATATATATATATATATATATATATATATGTATGTATATATATATATATATATATATATATATATATATATATATATATATATATTGTAACTATTTCTTATCAGTATGTTTTGATAGTTTAATGTATTTGTTAAGTATTATTAATTACATTTAGTTTTATGTGTAACTGATAACACGTATTCATATTTATTTATCGTCACTTAATATATGTACAACTATAATCATTTCTAGCCATTTCTCCTCCTCCTCCTCCTCCTCCCACTTCTTCTTCTTCTTCTTCTTCTTCCTTTCTCTCCGTGGAAACTCGCATATATATTTATTTACACATGTAGTTTTTTGTCAGCTTTGTAACACACACTTGCACATATGATGTTTGCGACCGTGCATATGAATTCACGCTTCCTTGAATGTCGTCAGCTGAAGTAACATGATATGTGAGCAGGAGGAGGGGGAGGAGGAGGAGGAGGAGTAGGAGGAGTAATAGGAGTTGGAGCAGGAGTTGCTAGGTGGCTGAAAATGACAGACGTATATAAGTACACACATGGTAATCCTCTAAGTTTTTTTTAGTTTTTTATTAATTTTTTTAGGTGGAGAACTGTTTTCTATTTAAGTTTTAAAGGGCTGCGTCTGGTCTAGCAGGTAGTGGGAAAAAATAAAGAGAGAGAGAGAGAGAGAGAGAGAGAGAGAGAGAGAGAGAGAGAGAGAGAGAGAGAGAGAGAGTTAGGTTGTCTAAATTTTTATTTATTTACCGTTTTTTTCTCGTTCTGACGGATTACACCTGGTATAGCAGGTAGTAGGAAAAAATAAAGAGAGAGAGAGAGAGAGAGAGAGAGAGAAATTGTCTAAATTATTATGTATTTACTCTTTTTTTTCGTTCTAACGGTTTACATCTGGTCTAGCAAGTAGCAGGAAAAAAAATAGAATAAAGATAGGAGAGAGAGAGAGAGAGAGATTTTGTCAGTTTTTTTTTATATATTACTGCCCTTTTTTCAGGGTATTGGACTACAATCTGGTCTTGCAGTAAGCGTAAAAAATAAAACTGAGAGAGAGAGAGAGAGAGAGAGAGAGAGAGAGAGAGAGAGAGAGAGAGAGAGAGAGAGAGAGAGAGAGAGAGAGAGAACTATCTTAATTTATATATAGTGAGGGAGAGAGGAAGCGGAACTCTCTTGATTTTTATGTATATAGATAGTGAAATTGTCTTAATTTTACGTAGAGAGAGAGAGAGAGAGAGAGAGAGAGAGAGAGAGAGAGAGAGAGAGAGAGAGAGAGAGACTGACTTAATTTTTATGTATCTCATTTTTTACTGTAAACTTTTTAATTTATTTCCACCGAATTATATTCGGGCTTCTACATATTTTGTCATATATAGTTCTGTATTTGTATATGAGAGAGAGAGAGAGCCTACTCTCTCTCTCTTTGACACTTACAAGTGCCTCACTTCAACACTTGTGCATTGTGTTTGTTCAAGCCAGAATAGGCCACTTGATAAGGAACATCAGATCCTTCATTATTTTGTTTGTTTATTATCTTAAAGATATTTTTGTATTTTCTTAATCTTTGTGTTAATTATGATTGTGGTCGTTGCCCCTTTGTGAGGACTTTCAACTCCTGATTGGTGGACTGGTAGCTGTTGCTAGGTTGGATAAGTAAATGAATTTTGTCAGTTTTTTTTTTTTTTTTTTTTTTTTTTGTTCTTGTGAATTTTTTTGATTTTTTTTAATTTTTTGTTTCTTTGCTTACCAAGTGCTTCATACTGTCACTCGTTATTATTATTATTATTATTATTATTATTATTATTATTATTATTATTATTATTATTATTATTATTATTATTATTATTATTATTATTATTATGAACCCTGTTCATATGGAAATAGGCCACAGGGGCCATTAACCTGAAATTCAAGCTTCCAAAGAACATTAACGTGTTCATTTGAAAGAAATTATAGAAGGTAACAGCAAATACAGAAAGAAGAGATCAACTATTAGAAAAAAAAACAAATCAATCGATCAACAAAATATTATGTATGTAGATAAAATGTAAATACATTATTAGAGTTTAAGGAGAATTGTTTTAGGGTAGTAGTGAACTTTATCTTAGCTTGAACTTTTCAGGCTAAGCTTGAATTACATTAGGTAAAATATGAACAACCCAATTTCAAGTAAATCAGGGCAGGTGATTATTAATGACTCGTATCTGTCAGTAATCGCTCTGTCATAATGGACAGCTTTCTATTCATAGGAAATTTGACTAGTGGGGGAATTCTCATAATTTATAATGGACAATTCACGCAACTTCACTCTCAAAAAAGTTTTACAGTTTAAAAATAAAAGGTTTTACAGTAAAAAAAAGTTTTACAATAATTAAAATGTTTTACAATTGAAAAATAAAAGGTTTTACCATTAAAAAAGGTTTTACAATTAAAAAAAAAAGGTTTTAAAAACGTTTTACAATAAAAAATTTTTATAATTAGAAAAATGTTTTACAATTAAAAAAAAGATTTTACAACTAAAAAAAGGGTTTACAATAAAAAAAGTTTTTACAGTAAAAAAGGTTTTACAATAAAAGAAGTTTTTACAATAAATAAAAGTTTTACAAAAAAAAGGTTTTACAATTAAAAAAAGGTTTTGCAATTAAAGTTTTACAATTAAAAAAAGTTTTTACAATAAAAAAAAAGCTTCTGCAATAAAAAAAAAAAGCTTTCACAACTAAAAAAGTTTTACAATAAAAAATTTTTTTACAATAAAAAAGGTTTTACAATTAAAAAAAGATTTTACAATTATAAAAAAGGTTTTACAGTTAAACAAAATTTTACAGTTAAAAAAGTTTTACAATAAAAAAGTTTTACAGTTAAAAAATGGTTTTACAATAAAAAATGTTTTACAATAAAAAAGTTTTAGAATTTGAAAAAAAAAAGTTTTACAATTAAACAGACGTGAATCACCAACAATACACAATCATTTGCACCATTTAACAAAATCACGGCATTTCGTAAAACAATCAGCACTTGGTTACCGAAACCTAATCACTGCTGATTATTCATTCAGATATTCACCTTTCAAAACCAGGACTCGTGTTCGCCATTTTTTTTCTTTTTTAATTCTTTTTCAAAACTAGACAGTTATTTCTTTTTTATTTTTTTTTTCAAAACCAGAAATGGATTTTTATTTTTATTTTTTTTCAAAACCAGACAAAGTGTTTTCTTTTCATTTTTTCAAAATCAGAAACCGATTTTTCTTTTTTAATTTTTTTCGAAACCAGACAGTCTTTTCATTTTTAATTTTTTTTCAATTCCAGACATAGATTTTTCTTTTTTAATTTTTTTCGAAACCAGACAGTTTTTTCTTTTTTAATTTTTTTTAATACCAGACATAGATTTTTCTTTTTAATCTTTTTCAAAACCAGAAATAGTTTTCATTTTTTTTAGAAACCAGCAATAGATTTTTCTTATATAATTTTTTCAAAATCAGAAATAGATTTTTACTTTTTTCTTTTTTTCAAAACCAGAAATAGATTTTTCTTTTTTAATTTTTTCAAAACCAGAAATAGATTTTTCTTTTTTATTTTTTTCAAAAACAGTTTTTACTTTTTTTATTTTTTTCAAAACCATAAATAGATTTTTCTTTTTTATTTTTTCAAAACCAGGCATAGTTTTTTTCTTTTTTCTTTTTTTTCAAACCCAGAAATGGATTTTTCTTTTTTATTTTTTCAAAACCATAGTTTTTTTTTTATTTTTTCAAAACCAGAAACAGATTTTTCTTTTTTGATTTTTTCAAAATCGGACATAGTTTTTTTCTATTTTAATTTCTTTTCAAAACCAAAAATAGATTTTTCTTTTTTATTTTTTTCAAAACTAGACGGTTTTTTCTTTTTTATGTTTTTCAGAACCAGAAATAGATTTTTCTTTTTTTTCAAAACCAGGCATAGTTTTTTCTTTTTCATTAAAACCAGAAATGCATTTAATTTTTATTTTTTCAACAACAGACATAGTTTTTTCTTTTTTTTAATTTTTTTTCAAAACCAGAAATAGGTTTTTTTTCAAAACCAGACATAGTTTTTCCTTTTTTTTAAATCTTTTTTTATCTCGAGTTTGATAACCAATGACAGCGCCATTTTTTTTTTTTTTTTGACTGTCCATTTCAGTCAACCGTCAGAAAATACGGAATGATTGGGGAATTTTCACGTTCCGTGACCGGAATGATTCGTTGGAATGTAGTCAAATTCATTTTTTTTAATCGGGTTTGGCCAATACAATAAACAACGTGACAGCTGAGAGAGAATAAAAAGTAAAAAGAAAATGGACATTGACAAGCTGACAAAATTTTTTTTATCACTTTTAAGTTAAAGTGGTAAGAGGTATCTAAATTACAAAAGGTGAAATAAATATGACAAAAGTGCAAAATATAACTATGGTCAAATTCGACGAGGAAAATCGGTCAGAAGAACAGTTATTTATATTTGATAAAAAATTATACAGATATATCAGAACCCTCTTCAATA
The DNA here is from genome assembly GCA_039081455.1 of Macrobrachium rosenbergii. Taxonomy (NCBI): domain Eukaryota; kingdom Metazoa; phylum Arthropoda; class Malacostraca; order Decapoda; family Palaemonidae; genus Macrobrachium; species Macrobrachium rosenbergii. The sequence continues at coordinate 20,069 of JANJGK010009233.1, forward strand.
TAATTTATGCTTTTATAAAAGAATATTTCGTTGGAATGTAGTCAGATTATTTTTTCAACCGGGTTTGGCCAAAACAATAAACAACGAGAAAGCTGAGAGGAAAAAAATAAAAAAAATAGTAATTGAAAAGCTGACAAATTTTTTTTATCACTTTTAACTTAAAATGACTGAAAGGTACGGAAAATAAAAAAAGTGAAGAAAATACAAAATGTAAATACGATCAAATTGGACGAGGAAGGATTAATTAAAAACACCAAGAAAATAATGTTTTTGAATTTTGGGGGGGGACCAAAGTATCAGTTATATTGAAGATCACTCAAGTATTTTTTTTTATTTTTGAAATATAAATTATCGTTCAAACGAACAATGATTTATTTTTTTTTAAATACAAAATTATGCCAGAGCATATAATTAATACTTTTATAAAAAAAAAATGAAAGCATTGTAGGAATTACTTAAGGTTCTTTGCAGCGTCCCTTCGGCCCCTAGCTGCAACCCTTTTCATTCTTTTTACTGTACCTCCGTTCATGTTCTCTTTCTTCCATCTGACTTCCCACCCTCTGCGAGGTCTTCCACCTGCTACACCTTTCAGACCTAACTGTCAATTTCCTTTTCATCGATGAATGACCTCATAGGTCCAAGTGCTTGGTTTTAGACCTAAATTCTATATTCTGTGAAAATAAAACTGAACATCATGTTCTTGGTGTTTTAATAAATAGATAGTTGTTTTTATTTTTTTAAAAAACAGTTTTTTCTTTTTTAATTTTTTTCAAAACCAGAAATAGATTTTTTCTTTTTTTATTTTTTTCAAAACCAGACTATAGAGTTTTCCTTTTTATTTTTTATTTTTTAATTTTTTTTGAAAACCAGACATAGTTTTTGTTTTGATAAATAGTTATATACAAATTGACATAGAATAATACAATATTCTTATATACAAATTGACATAGAATAATACAATATCCTTATATACAAATTGACATAGAATAATACAATATCCTTCCGTATTCAAATAGATTAGTCACCCATTCACATACAGTATAATGCATTGGAGTGAAGGCTCGTCTCTAATGCATTTATACAGTAGGATCAAAATACAGTGGCCCACATCTCCATTAGGGTGTACAGTATATCCTAACATATGTTTATCATCTTATTATTATTATTCTTATTATTATCATATTTCTGCGTTTCTTGTTATTATTGGTATTTTCTTATTATTACTGTGGTTAATATCACTGTAGAGTTTTTAGCTTTCGTATTTAGCCCTCTGGACCCGACTTGTGTAACCACCTAAGGTCCCCAGCTGGAAATTAATCGTATGCAATCTGTATTTTTTATTGTTATCATTTTTAATATTTTTTTTCTATTCTCGATGGAAATACTGTCATTACCATTATTACGAATTCTATTTTTTCTAGTTCTTCAGCAACTGGTCGATATTGCCGATTATAATTTTTATCATGTTATCTTATGTATCTAGATTGTGTACGAGTATATTGTATTTGTATATTCCCTGAGCTGAAAAAAGGATATTATTATTATTATTATTATTATTATTATTATTATTATTATTATTATTATTATTATTCTTGAGTTGCTTTAAGGCATTATACAATTGTTACACCACAAACATTTTATCAAGACATGTTTGTAAACAATATATTGCAGAATACACGCAAAGTATATCGTAATATATTCTCGTAACTGCGTCGCAAAAGTATATTTTCAGTAACTACGTCAATAGCTCACATATAATAATACAATTAGGAAATTATTCAAATTAGTTTTTGCTACACTTCTCAAACAAACAAATACATTTCATGGTTAAAAGCATATTTTATGTTTATCTTTGTTATATTAACAGTTAAACTAACACGTAAATACGACTTTGCGATTTAGTATTACATCCGTGATAAACTTGAGAGAGAGAGAGAGAGAGAGAGAGAGAGAGAGAGAGAGAGAGAGAGAGAGAGAGAGAGAGAGAGATTCGTGCAAGAAAAACTGACAAGTTAAAAGTGCATAATAATAATAATAATAATAAGATACAGGATATTTTTAATATCTCTCTCTCTCTCTCTATTTATATATATATATATATATATATATATATATATATATATATATATATATATATATATATATATATATATATATATGCATATATACATTAGTAATACATATATTTAACTCAGTCAGCTTTGTTACAACTGGACCTCTAAAACAAGTTGACAAAATAAAAATAATATGTAGGCAGAAATAAGTCTCATGCAAATGAGAACAAGCACACATCTTTCCTATATGAGAGAGAGAGAGAGAGAGAGAGAGAGAGAGAGAGAGAGAGAGAGAGAGAGAGAGAGAGACCCAAGCCACATGCAGACGAAACAGATGCAGACCTGCAAAAATATCTCGTGTAACAATAACACGAATTAAGTTCTTCCTTCCACGACAAGAAAGAATCGTCACAATGAATCAATTGAAGGTCGAAGACGTAAAATTGTACGAGTTTCTCTCTCTCTCTCTCTC
>JANJGK010009234.1:2500-22586 GCA_039081455.1 Macrobrachium rosenbergii
AAGACATTCTATTATTATTATTATTATTCAGAAGATGAACCTCTATCCTTATGAGAACAAGCCCATCAAAGGGCCATTGACTTGAAACTCAAGCTTCCAAAGATGATGATGATGATGATGAGGATTATTATTATTATTATTATTATTATTATTATTATTATTATTATTATTATTATTATTATTATTATTATTATTATTATACAGAAAACGAAACCTGTTCATATGGAACAAGCCCACCACAGGGGCCACTGACTTGAAATTCAAGAAGGTTCCAAAGAATATTAAGGTGTTCATTAGGAAGAAGTAAGAGGAGGTAAAGGGAAATAAAGAAAGAAGAGATCCCACTTATTAAAAAAGAAAAAATAAATTGGTAAATCAATAAATAGATAAAATGTATTGAAATGCAAAGAGAATAATATTATGATAGTAATGCATTGCATCCTCTGATATGTGGTATTTCTTGATAATTCCATTTGGAAAATTTACCCATTCACCCATTCATTTTTCGTCATTCATTTTTACTGAATTAAGCTCAGCAATGAAGATCCCCACTAATATCGCAGTAACTATTACTGTCAAGCATGTGCTATCGGTAATATTCTATATAACGCCACGAGAGAAATTTGAATGAATATTATAATCAAATACTACCATCATTCATGGGGAGGAGAAGTGTACTATCGTTTTGCTATTAATAATAATAATAATAATAATAATAATAATAATAATAATAATAATAATAATAATAATAATAATAATATCTATTTATGTTTTATAAATATGTAATTCTATGACATACGTAATTAGGTGTTAATTTTTTCCTATATATATTATATATATATATATATATATATATATATATATATATATATATATATATATATATATATATATATATATATATATATATATATATATATATATATATATATATATATATATATATACATACAAACAAACATCCTTAAAAAAAAAAAACTATTTTCAGCCAATGTTTCAGCAGTCAAACAACAACAACAAGATGGCGTCACATAAAACAAAACACCTGCATAATTTTGCGATTTTTTTTTTTTTGATAATTTATTTTTTTTCTGGCGAGGAGTTGCTGGCCTTGCAAAGCAAGCACACTGTAGCTCATGAGAGATGGGCCATCTCCATTTTGGCTGCCAGAATATAGGTAAAAAAAAAACTGCATTGGGGAAATCGAAGAAGCTCTGATATGACAGTGCTGTAGAGACATTATTATTATTATTATTATTATTATTATTATTATTATTATTATTATTATTATTATTATTATTGGTGAAGAAGCGTACAGTGGTGTAGACTTAAGTGTGTATATATATATATATATATATATATATATATATATATATATATATATATATATATATATATATATATATATATATATATATATATATATGTATATATAAAAAATATATGTATATGTGTCTGTATGTATTAGATGTATGTATATATATGTATATATTATGTATGCATATGCATATAATTCACGTTTATTGCAATGTAAATTATGACAAAAGTACATTAAGTGGTTTCTTTATTAACATATTTGTGTATATCGTTGATGATTCACAATCAGTCACATTCTATTTTGAGGTCATGCGATGTGGATACTCTAACTCCTTGTAGATTTATTTATTTATTTATTTTGCTTTTTTCTGATTCATTTCCTCTGGTTTTTCTCTCACCGTGTGATTATTTTTCCTTTCCAAGAATGGATAATTCTTTCCGTATAAGTGCATTTTATTCTGTGGAAGCTGTAGGCATGGTTCATAGGACTACGAATAATAATAATAATAATAATAATAATAATAATAATAATAATAATAATAATAATAATAATAGTAAGGCGAGAAATATTGATAAACATCAAGACCTGAAAATCGAAATAAGAAGGGTATGGAATATGCCAGTGGAAATTGTACCCGTAATCATAGGAACACTAGGCACGATCCTAAGGTCCCTGAAAAGGAATCTGGAAGAACTAGATGCCGAAGTAGCTCCAGGACTCACGCAGAAGAGTGTGCTACTAGAAACAGGGCACATAGTGAGAAAAGTGATGGACTCCTAAGGAGGCAGGATGCAACCCGGAACCCCCCGCCAACTATAAAAACCACCCAGTCGAATAAGATGACTGTGATAGAAAAAAAAAATTAACAATAATAATAATAATAATAATAATAATAATAATAATAATAATAATAATAATAATAATAATATTTCCTGGCTGGTTTAGTTTAAGCTGGCCTTATGCCAGCACAGGCTCTTGCTCCAAGACTACCTATAACTATGATGTAGTATGAAAAGGACTAAGAGGCCTGGCTTGTATCTCATTCTATTTCCTATATATTACATCCTATTTGCTCATACATTGCACTGTAGGCATTACTTAAAGTTCTTTACAGCTTTCGTTCCTAAGGCCCCTAGCTGCTATAACCCCTTTCATTCCTTTTGCTGTACCTGCGTTCATATTCTCTCTCTTCCATCTTACTTTCCTCAACCCTCTCCTAACAGTTGATTCGTAGTGCAACTGCAAACAGGTTTTCCTCCTGTTACACCTTTCAAACCTTCTTACTATCAATTTCCGTTTCAGCACTGAAATGACCTCATAGGTCCCAGCTCTTGGCCTTAGGCCTAAATTATATAATTCTGTTCTATTCTATATCCTATTTCTTGCATCCTGTCTCCCATCTCCACAAGGACCAGCCATACAATAAATAAATCCTGTAATGGCAGGATCCCTAGGGATCCTATGCAGACAGATTATCCCTCTGACCTTGGGTCAGTGCATAGTATCCTGGATAGTACCCTTTGTGGAGAGGGCATGGGGCTGGGGGTGGGTATTGATTCTTGTATAAGAATCAGCAGTCTGTCTGAAAACAACTTAGCTCAATCTTTGGGATCAGTGTATTTTGAAAGTAAGGGATATATAATGTTATCTAAGGCTGTTGTATAGAATAGCCAACAAAACCAATGGGTTTTAATTTTCTTGTGATTTCGGTCCTATGGAAGCTGTAATAATAATAATAATAATAATAATAATAATAATAATAATAATAATAATAATAATAATAATAATAATAATAATAAAGGGGAAACAAATTCACAGTTTTGTATAACTTTTTTGTGTGTCAGATTCGACTGACACTAATTGTCTGACAGTCAGATTTCCCAAGGTTAAGCCTTATGTTTCTTTACAACATTATTCATCGAATTGATAATAAGTCCCTTTGGTTTTTTTCCTATTTGACGAATGAGAATTTTCGTCAGAAATACTTGTCAGACACATTCTTTAATCTTTTCTTTCACATATTCGTCTTCCATGATTGGTATGCTGCTCTTGAGAATATATTTCTCAAACTTCTTAATGAAGAGCCAGCGAAACTTCAGCGTTTTATTACTCACCAAGAATATACTTACTAGATAATTTTTTTATTCTTTAGTAAGTATATTCTTGGAAAAATTTGCTTATTTGCTGTTCTGATAAGTCGATTTTTAAAGTTTTTCTCTGATCTCATGCTTAAATGAAATTATTTTGAGAGTCATATTTAAAGTTTTCCGTGATCTCATGCTTAAATTAAATCATTTTGAGTCATATTATATGTATGTTTTTATCTTTATAACGGTAATTTTGAAATGATATTTTGCAGGAATAGTAATAATTCCTCTTTCATATTATTGATGTTTTTTGCATCTTTTAATTCTCTTGGAAATCATTTCAAACATTTTTGCGTTATTTATCGCATCGTTATTGTTTGAAGTTTTTTGATATTTATAGTATATAGACTTTCGGAAATTTTGGAATCTCGAAAATAGTGATTTTATTCTTAGCCTTACTGTGTAATTTCTGTCGTCTTCAGCTCAAATTATTGAAATGATTTATGATTTATTCACCTGTTTTTCTATCAGCAAAATACCTTTTATCTTTTTTTGTTGGGCATTTGGTGTTATTCCAGCACCCGAAAACCTTTTACTCATAAAAACAAACTTTTAGGACCTATTATTCTTTTGGTTACGACTAGTGCCTTTTTTTTATTCCCAAAAGTGTTTAAAACTTCTGATTTTTTTGAGAAAAAGCCTTTCCAAAGAAACAGTAAAAAATTAAAGTAAAAAATTTTTTTCACTTTTTACAAGAAACTTATTTCTATGTAATAAACCTGGTATGGAGGACTTTCTATCCGATGCGGCACACTGTAGACACTACATTACTTAAGATCCTTATCTCCTCCCACCTAGCTGTCCAAATTCTAGAACTTTGGCTTTGGCTTTTCCTAGTTTCCACCTATTCTTCTCCAACTTTTGCTTGCCTCGGAGATTGGAGTTTGGCGATAAAAGTTGATTGATTTATTGGTTTTTGTTTCCTGGCGTCGCAGAAAATCTGTGGTCATAGACACCATGCTAATGTAGGGTGATTTATGTAATTGCATTTTTATTCATCTTCCCTATGGCCCTAATCTTGAAAAAATAATAAAAACAGGGATTTGTAATACTTCATAATCCTGCCAGGCTTAGATAGTGGATTTTGTATCCACTTCCAGGCTTAGATAGTGGATTTTGTATCCACTTCCAGGCTTAGATAGTGGATTTTGTATCCACTTCCAGGCTTAGATAGTGGATTTTGTATCCACTTCCAGGCTTAGATAGTGGATTTTGTGTCCACTTCCAGGCTTAGATAGTGGATTTTGTATCCACTTCCAGGCTTAGATAGTGGATTTTGTATCCATTTCCAGGCTTAGATAGTGGATTTTGTGTCCACTTCCAGGCTTAGATAGTGGATTTTGTATCCACTTCCAGGCTTAGATAGTGGATTTTGTATCCACTTCCAGGCTTAGATAGTGGATTTTGTGTCCACTTCCAGGCTTAGATAGTGGATTTTGTATCCACTTCCAGGCTTAGATAGTGGATTTTGTATCCACTTCCAGGCTTAGATAGTGGATTTTGTGTCCACTTCCAGGCTTAGATAGTGGATTTTGTATCCACTTCCAGGCTTAGATAGTGGATTTTGTGTCCACTTCCAGGCTTAGATAGTGGATTTTGTATCCACTTCCAGGCTTAGATAGTGGATTTTGTATCCACTTCCAGGCTTAGATAGTGGATTTTGTATCCACTTCCAGGCTTAGATAGTGGATTTTGTATCCACTTCCAGGCTTAGATAGTGGATTTTGTGTCCACTTCCAGGCTTAGATAGTGGATTTTGTATCCACTTCCAGGCTTAGAGAGTGGATTTTGTATCCACTTCCAGGCTTAGATAGTGGATTTTGTGTCCACTTCCAAGCTTAGAGAGTGGATATTGTATCCACTTCCAGGCTTAGATAGTGGATTTTGTGTCCACTTCCAGGCTTAGAGAGTGGATTTTGTATCCACTTCCAGGCTTAGAGAGTGGATTTTGTATCCACTTCCAGGCTTAGATAGTGGATTTTGTGTCCACTTCCAGGCTTAGATAGTGGATTTTATGTCCACTTCCAGGCTTAGAGAGTGGATTTTGTATCCACTTCCAGGCTTAGAGAGTGGATTTTGTATCCACTTCCAGGCTTAGATAGTGGATTTTGTATCCACTTCCAGGCTTAGATAGTGGATTTTGTATCCACTTCCAGGCTTAGATAGTGGATTTTGTATCCACTTCCAGGCTTAGATAGTGGATTTTGTGTCCACTTCCAGGCTTAGATAGTGGATTTTGTATCCACTTCCAGGCTTAGATAGTGGATTTTGTATCCACTTCCAGGCTTAGATAGTGGATTTTGTGTCCACTTCCAGGCTTAGAGAGTGGATTTTGTATCCACTTCCAGGCTTAGATAGTGGATTTTGTGTCCACTTCCAGGCTTAGATAGTGGATTTTGTATCCACTTCCAGGCTTAGATAGTGGATTTTGTATCCACTTCCAGGCTTAGATAGTGGATTTTGTATCCACTTCCAGGCTTAGAGAGTGGATTTTGTATCCACTTCCAGGCTTAGATAGTGGATTTTGTGTCCACTTCCAGGCTTAGATAGTGGATTTTGTGTCCACTTCCAGGCTTAGAGAGTGGATTTTGTATCCACTTCCAGGCTTAGATAGTGGATTTTGTGTCCACTTCCAAGCTTAGAGAGTGGATATTGTATCCACTTCCAGGCTTAGATAGTGGATTTTGTGTCCACTTCCAGGCTTAGAGAGTGGATTTTGTATCCACTTCCAGGCTTAGAGAGTGGATTTTGTATCCACTTCCAGGCTTAGATAGTGGATTTTGTGTCCACTTCCAGGCTTAGATAGTGGATTTTATGTCCACTTCCAGGCTTAGATAGTGGATTTTGTGTCCACTTCCAGGCTTAGATAGTGGATTTTGTGTCCACTTCCAAGCTTAGAGAGTGAATATTGTATCCACTTCCAGGCTTAGATAGTGGATTTTGTGTCCACTTCCAGGCTTAGAGAGTGGATTTTGTATCCACTTCCAGGCTTAGATAGTGGATTTTGTGTCCACTTCCAGGCTTAGATAGTGGATTTTGTATCCACTTCCAGGCTTAGATAGTGGATTTTGTGTCCACTTCCAGGCTTAGATAGTGGATTTTGTATCCACTTCCAGGCTTAGATAGTGGATTTTGTGTCCACTTCCAGGCTTAGATAGTGGATTTTGTATCCACTTCCAGGCTTAGATAGTGGATTTTGTATCCACTTCCAGGCTTAGATAGTGGATTTTGTATCCACTTCCAGGCTTAGATAGTGGATTTTGTATCCACTTCCAGGCTTAGAGAGTGGATTTTGTGTCCACTTCCAGGCTTAGATAGTGGATTTTGTATCCACTTCCAGGCTTAGAGAGTGGATTTTGTATCCACTTCCAGGCTTAGATAGTGGATTTTGTATCCACTTCCAGGCTTAGATAGTGGATTTTGTATCCACTTCCAGGCTTAGAGAGTGGATTTTGTGTCCACTTCCAGGCTTAGATAGTGGATTTTGTATCCACTTCCAGGCTTAGAGAGTGGATTTTGTGTCCACTTCCAGGCTTAGAGAGTGGATTTTGTGTCCACTTCCAGGCTTAGAGAGTGGATTTTGTGTCCACTTCCAGGCTTAGATAGTGGATTTTGTGTCCACTTCCAGGCTTAGATAGTGGATTTTGTATCCACTTCCAGGCTTAGATAGTGGATTTTGTATCCACTTCCAGGCTTAGATAGTGGATTTTGTATCCACTTCCAGGCTTAGATAGTGGATTTTGTATCCACTTCCAGGCTTAGAGATTTTGTATCCCACTTCCAGGCTTAGAGAGTGGATTTTGTATCCACTTCCAGGCCTTAGATAGTGGATTTTGTATCCACTTCCAGGCTTAGATAGTGGATTTTGTATCCACTTCCTGGCTTAGAGAGTGGATTCTTGTGGTTCCACTTCCAGGCTTAGATAGTGGATTTTGTATCCACTTCCAGGCTTAGAGAGTGGATTTTGTATCCACTTCCAGGCTTAGATAGTGGATTTTGTATCCACTTCCAGGCTTAGATAGGGATTTTGTATCCACCTTCCAAGGCTTAGAGAGTGGATTTTGTATCCACTTCCAGGCTTAGATAGTGGATTTTGTGTCCACTTCCCAGCTTAGAGAGTGGATATTGTATCCACTTCCAGGCTTAGATAGTGGATTTGTGTTCCACTTCCAGGCTTAGATAGTGGATTTTGTGTCCACTTCCAAGCTTAGAGAGTGGATATTGTATCCACTTCCAGGCTTAGATAGTGGATTTTGTGTCCACTTCCAGGCTTAGAGAGTGGATTTTGTATCCACACTTCCAGGCTTAGATAGTGGATTTTGTGTCCACTTCCAGGCTTAGATAGTGGATTTTGTATCCACTTCCAGGCTTAGATAGTGGATTTTGTATCCACTTCCAGGCTTAGATAGTGGATTTTGTATCCACTTCCAGGCTTAGATAGTGGATTTTGTGATCCACTTCCAGGCTTAGATAGTGGATTTTGTGTCCACTTCCCAGGCTTAGATAGTGGATTTTGTATCCACTTCCAGGCTTAGATAGTGGATTTTTGTATCCACTTCCAGGCTTAGATAGTGGATTTTGTATCCACTTCCAGGCTTAGAGAGTGGATTTTGTAGTCCACTTCAGGCTTAGATAGTGGATTTTGTATCCACTTCCAGGCTTAGATAGTGGATTTTGTATCCACTTCCAGGCTTAGAGAGTGGATTTTGTATCCACTTCCAGGCTTAGAGAGTGGATTTTGTATCCACTTCAGGCTTAGAGAGTGGATTTTGTGTCCACTTCCAGGCTTAGATAGTGGATTTTGTATCCACTTCCAGGCTTAGAGAGTGGATTTTGTATCCACTTCCAGGCTTAGAGAGTGGATTTTGTACCCACTTCCAGGCTTAGATAGTGGATTTTGTATCCACTTCCAGGCTTAGAGAGTGGATTTTGTATCCACTTCCAGGCTTAGATAGTGGATTTTGTGTCCACTTCCAAGCTTAGAGAGTGGATATTGTATCCACTTCCAGGCTTAGATAGTGGATTTTGTGTCCACTCCAGGCTTAGAGAGTGGATTTTGTATCCACTTCCAGGCTTAGATAGTGGATTTTGTATCCACTTCCAGGCTTAGAGAGTGGATTTTGTATCCACTTCCAGGCTTAGATAGTGGATTTTGTATCCACTTCCAGCTTAGAGTGGATTTTGTATCCACTTCCAGGCTTAGATAGTGGATTTTGTATCCACTTCCAGGCTTAGATAGTGGATTTTGTATCCACTTCCAGGCTTAGAGAGTGGATTTTGTATCCACTTCCAGGCTTAGATATGGTTGGATTTTGTATCCACTTCCAGGCTTAGAGAGTGGATTTTGTGTCCACTTCCAGGCTTAGATAGTGGATTTTGTATCCACTTCCAGGCTTAGAGAGTGGATTTTGTATCCACTTCCAGGCTTAGATAGTGGATTTTGTATCCACTTCCAGGTTTAGATAGTGGATTTTGTATCCACTTCCAGGCTTAGAGAGTGGATTTTGTATCCACTTCCAGGCTTAGATAGTGGATTTTGTGTCCACTTCCAAGCTTAGAGAGTGGATATTGTATCCACTTCCAGGCTTAGATAGTGGATTTTGTGTCCACTTCCAGGCTTAGATAGTGGATTTTGTGTCCACTTCCAGCTTAGAGAGTGGATATTGTATCCACTTCCAGGCTTAGATAGTGGATTTTGTGTCCACTTCCAGGCTTAGATAGTGGATTTTGTGTCCACTTCCAGCTTAGAGAGTGGATTGTATCCACTTCCAGGCTTAGATAGTGGATTTTGTGTCCACTTCCAGGCTTAGAGAGTGGATTTTGTATCCACTTCCAGGCTTAGATAGTGGATTTTGTGTCCACTTCCAGGCTTAGATAGTGGATTTTGTATCCACTTCCAGGCTTAGATAGTGGATTTTGTGTCCACTTCCAGGCTTAGATAGTGGATTTTGTATCCACTTCCAGGCTTAGATAGTGGATTTTGTGTCCACTTCCAGGCTTAGATAGTGGATTTTGTATCCACTTCCAGGCTTAGATAGTGGATTTTGTATCCACTTCCAGGCTTAGATAGTGGATTTTGTATCCACTTCCAGGCTTAGATAGTGGATTTTGTATCCACTTCCAGGCTTAGAGAGTGGATTTTGTGTCCACTTCCAGGCTTAGATAGTGGATTTTGTATCCACTTCCAGGCTTAGAGAGTGGATTTTGTATCCACTTCCAGGCTTAGATAGTGGATTTTGTATCCACTTCCAGGCTTAGATAGTGGATTTTGTATCCACTTCCAGGCTTAGAGAGTGGATTTTGTGTCCACTTCCAGGCTTAGATAGTGGATTTTGTATCCACTTCCAGGCTTAGAGAGTGGATTTTGTGTCCACTTCCAGGCTTAGAGAGTGGATTTTGTGTCCACTTCCAGGCTTAGATAGTGGATTTTGTATCCACTTCCAGGCTTAGAGAGTGGATTTTGTATCCACTTCCAGGCTTAGATAGTGGATTTTGTATCCACTTCCAGGCTTAGATAGTGGATTTTGTATCCACTTCCAGGCTTAGAGAGTGGATTTTGTATCCACTTCCAGGCTTAGATAGTGGATTTTGTATCCACTTCCAGGCTTAGAGAGTGGATTTTGTGTCCACTTCCAGGCTTAGAGAGTGGATTTTGTGTCCACTTCCAGGCTTAGATAGTGGATTTTGTATCCACTTCCAGGCTTAGAGAGTGGATTTTGTATCCACTTCCAGGCTTAGAGAGTGGATTTTGTAGTCCACTTCCAGGCTTAGATAGTGGATTTTGTATCCACTTCCAGGCTTAGAGAGTGGATTTTGTATCCACTTCCAGGCTTAGATAGTGGATTTTGTATCCACTTCCAGGCTTAGATAGTGGATTTTGTATCCACTTTCCAGGCTTAGAGAGTGGATTTTGTATCCACTTCCAGGCTTAGATAGTGGATTTTGTATCCACTTCCAGGCTTAGATAGTGGATTTTGTGTCCACTTCCAGGCTTAGAGAGTGGATTTTGTATCCACTTCCAGGCTTAGATAGTGAGATTTTGTGTCCACTTCCAGGCTTAGATAGTGGATTTTGTGTCCACTTCCAGGCTTAGAGAGTGGATTTTGTATCCACTTCAGGCTTAGAGAGTGGATTTTTGTATCCACTTCCAGGCTTAGAGAGTGGATTTTGTATCCACTTCCAGGCTTAGATAGTGGATTTTGTGTCCACTTCCAGGCTTAGATAGTGGATTTTATGTCCCACTTCCAGGCTTAGAGATTGTATCCCTTCCAGGCTAGAGTGGATTTTGTATCCACTTCCAGGCTTAGATAGTGGATTTTGTGTCCACTTCCAGGCTTAGATAGTGGGATTTTATGTCCACTTCCAGGCTTAGATAGTGGATTTTGTGTCCACTTCAGGCTTAGATAGTGGATTTTGTTGTCCACTTCAAAGCTTAGAGAGTGGATATTTGTGTCCACTTCCAGGGCTTAGATAGTGGATTTTGTGTCCACTTCCAGGCTTAGAGAGTGGATTTTGTATCCACTTCCAGGCTTAGATAGTGGATTTTGTGTCCACTTCCAGGCTAGATAGTGGATTTTGTGTCCACTTCCAGGCTTAGATAGTGGATTTTGTATCCACTTCCAGGCTTAGATAGTGGATTTTGTATCCACTTCCAGGCTTAGATAGTGGATTTTGTATCCACTTCCAGGCTTAGATAGTGGATTTTGTATCCACTTCCAGGCTTAGAGAGTGGATTTTGTGTCCACTTCCAGGCTTAGATAGTGGATTTTGTATCCACTTCCAGGCTTAGATAGTGGATTTTGTATCCACTTCCAGGCTTAGAGAGTGGATTTTGTGTCCACTTCCAGGCTTAGATAGTGGATTTTGTATCCACTTCCAGGCTTAGAGAGTGGATTTTGTATCCACTTCCAGGCTTAGATAGTGGATTTTGTATCCACTTCCAGGCTTAGATAGTGGATTTTGTATCCACTTCCAGGCTTAGAGAGGTGGATTTTGTGGTCCACTTCCAGGCTTAGATAGTGGATTTTGTATCCACTTCCAGGCTTAGAGAGTGGATTTTGTGTCCACTTCCAGGCTTAGAGAGTGGATTTTGTGTCCACTTCCAGGCTTAGAGAGTGGATTTTGTGTCCACTTCCAGGCTTAGATAGTGGATTTTGTATCCACTTCCAGGCTTAAGATAGTGGATTTTGTATCCACTTCCAGGCTTAGATAGTGGATTTGTATCCACTCCAGCTTAGATAGTGGATTTTGTATCCACTTCCAGGCTTAGAGAGTGGAATTTTGTATCCACTTCCAGGCTTAGATAGTGGATTTTGTATCCACTTCCAGGCTTAGAGAGTGGATTTTGTGTCCACTTCCAGGCTTAGATAGTGGATTTTGTATCCACTTCCAGGCTTAGATAGTGGATTTTGTATCCACTTCCAGGCTTAGAGAGTGGATTTTGTGTCCACTTCCAGGCTTAGATAGTGGATTTTGTATCCACTTCCAGGCTTAGAGAGTGGATTTTGTATCCCACTTCCAGGCTTAGATAGTGGATTTTGTGTCCACTTCCAAGCTTAGAGAGTGGATATTGTATCCACTTCCATGCTTAGATAGTGGATTTTGTGTCCACTTCAGGGCTTAGATAGTGGATTTTGTGTCCACTTCCAAGCTTAGAGAGTGGATATTGTATCCACTTCCAGGCTTAGATAGTGGATTTTGTGTCCACTTCCAGGCTTAGAGAGTGGGATTTTGTATCCACTTCAGGCTTAGATAGTGGATTTTGTGTCCACTTCCAGGCTTAGATAGTGGATTTTGTATCCACTTCCAGGCTTAGATAGTGGATTTTGTGTCCACTTCCAGGCTTAGATAGTGGATTTTGTATCCACTTCCAGGCTTAGATAGTGGATTTTGTGTCCACTTCCAGGCTTAGATAGTGGATTTTGTATCCACTTCCAGGCTTAGATAGTGGATTTTGTATCCACTTCCAGGCTTAGATAGTGGATTTTGTATCCACTTCCAGGCTTAGATAGTGGATTTTGTATCCACTTCCAGGCTTAGAGAGTGGATTTTGTGTCCACTTCCAGGCTTAGATAGTGGATTTTGTATCCACTTCCAGGCTTAGATAGTGGATTTTGTATCCACTTCCCAGGCTTAGAGAGTGGATTTTGTATCCACTTCCAGGCTTAGATAGTGGATTTTGTATCCACTTCCAGGCTTAGAGAGTGGATTTTGTGTCCACTTCCAGGCTTAGATAGTGGATTTTGTATCCACTTCCAGGCTTAGAGAGTGGATTTTGTATCCACTTCCAGGCTTAGATAGTGGATTTTGTATCCACTTCCAGGCTTAGATAGTGGATTTTGTATCCACTTCCAGGCTTAGAGAGTGGATTTTGTATCCACTTCCAGGCTTAGATAGTGGATTTTGTGTCCACTTCGAAGCTTAGAGAGTGGATATTGTATCCACTTCCAGGCTAGATAGTGGATTTTGTGTCCACTTCCAGGCTTAGATAGTGGATTTTGTATCCACTTCCAGGCTTAGAGAGTGGATTTTGTATCCACTTCCAGGCTTAGAGAGTGGATTTTGTATCCACTTCCAGGCTTAGATAGTGGATTTTGTATCCACTTCCAGGCTTAGATAGTGGATTTTGTATCCACTTCCAGGCTTAGATAGTGGATTTTGTATCCACTTCCAGGCTTAGAGAGTGGATTTTTGTATCCACTTCCAGGCTTAGATAGTGGATTTTGTATCCACTTCCAGGCTTAGAGAGTGGATTTTGTGTCCACTTCCAGGCTTAGATAGTGGATTTTGTATCCACTTCCAGGCTTAGAGAGTGGATTTTGTATCCACTTCCAGGCTTAGATAGTGGATTTTGTATCCACTTCCAGGCTTAGATAGTGGATTTTGTATCCCACTTCCAGGCTTAGAGAGTGGATTTTGTATCCACTTCCAGGCTTAGATAGTGGATTTTGTGTCCACTTCCAAGCTTAGAGAGTGGATATTGTATCCACTTCCAGGCTTAGATAGTGGATTTTGTGTCCACTTCCAGGCTTAGATAGTGGATTTTGTGTCCACTTCCAAGCTTAGAGAGTGGATATTGTATCCACTTCCAGGCTTAGATAGTGGATTTTGTGTCCACTTCCAGGCTTAGAGAGTGGATTTTGTATCCACTTCCAGGCTTAGATAGTGGATTTTGTGTCCACTTCCAGGCTTAGATAGTGGATTTTGTATCCACTTCCAGGCTTAGATAGTGGATTTTGTGTCCACTTCCAGGCTTAGATAGTGGATTTTGTATCCACTTCCAGGCTTAGATAGTGGATTTTGTGTCCACTTCCAGGCTTAGATAGTGGATTTTGTATCACTTCCAGGCTTAGATAGTGGATTTTGTATCCACTTCCAGGCTTAGATAGTGGATTTTGTATCCACTTCCAGGCTTAGATAGTGGGATTTTGTATCCACTTCCAGGCTTAGAGAGTGGATTTTGTGTCCACTTCCCAGGCTTAGATAGTGGATTTTGTATCCACTTCCAGGCTTAGAGAGTGGATTTTTGTATCCACTTCCAGGCTTAGATAGTGGATTTTGTATCCACTTCCAGGCTTAGATAGTGGATTTTGTATCCACTTCCAGGCTTAGAGAGTGGATTTTGTGTCCACTTCCAGGCTTAGATAGTGGATTTTGTATCCACTTCCAGGCTTAGAGAGTGGATTTTGTGTCCACTTCCAGGCTTAGAGAGTGATTTTGTGTCCACTTCCAGGCTTAGATAGTGGATTTTGTATCCACTTCCAGGCTTAGATAGTGGATTTTGTATCCACTTCCAGGCTTAGATAGTGGATTTTGTATCCACTTCCAGGCTTAGATAGTGGATTTTGTATCCACTTCCAGGCTTAGAGAGTGGATTTTGTATCCACTTCCAGGCTTAGATAGTGGATTTTGTATCCACTTCCAGGCTTAGAGAGTGGATTTTGTATCCACTTCCAGGCTTAGATAGTGGATTTTGTATCCACTTCCAGGCTTAGATAGTGGATTTTGTATCCACTTCCAGGCTTAGAGAGTGGATTTTGTGTCCACTTCCAGGCTTAGATAGTGGATTTTGTATCCACTTCCAGGCTTAGAGAGTGGATTTTGTATCCACTTCCAGGCTTAGATAGTGGATTTTGTATCCACTTCCAGGCTTAGATAGTGGATTTTGTATCCACTTCCAGGCTTAGAGAGTGGATTTTGTATCCACTTCCAGGCTTAGATAGTGGATTTTGTGTCCACTTCCAAGCTTAGAGAGTGGATATTGTATCCACTTCCAGGCTTAGATAGTGGATTTTGTGTCCACTTCCAGGCTTAGAGAGTGGATTTTGTATCCACTTCCAGGCTTAGAGAGTGGATTTTGTATCCACTTCCAGGCTTAGATAGTGGATTTTGTGTCCACTTCCAGGCTTAGATAGTGGATTTTATGTCCACTTCCAGGCTTAGATAGTGGATTTTGTGTCCACTTCCAGGCTTAGATAGTGGATTTTGTGTCCACTTCCAAGCTTAGAGAGTGGATATTGTATCCACTTCCAGGCTTAGATAGTGGATTTTGTGTCCACTTCCAGGCTTAGAGAGTGGATTTTGTATCCACTTCCAGGCTTAGAGAGTGGATTTTGTATCCACTTCCAGGCTTAGATAGTGGATTTTGTGTCCACTTCCAGGCTTAGATAGTGGATTTTATGTCCACTTCCAGGCTTTAGATACTGGATTTTGTAACCCCCTTCCAGGCTTAGATAGTGGATTTTGTATCCACTTCCAGGCTTAGATAGTGTCTGTCCGCCCTCAGATCTTAAAAACTACTGAGGCTAGGGGGCTGCAAATTGGTATGCTGATCATCCACCCTCCAGTCATCAAACATACCGAATTGCAGCCCTCTACCCTGAGTAGTTTTTATTTTACGTAAGGTAAAGTTACCCATAATCGTGCGTCTGGCAACGCTATAGGATATGGCACCACCGGGCCGTGGTTAAAGTTTCATGGGCCGCGGCTCATACACCATTGTACCGAGACCACCGAAAGATAGATCTGTTTTTCGGTGGCCTTGATTATTATACGCTGTACAAAATTTTACTTGTTTCTTGCCTACAATACTATTACTGGTATCAGGGTAATTAGCTTCCATTATCTTCCAGATATACGATTAATACTAATGCTACTAACTTAGGCATAGTAATAATAATAATAATAATAATAATAATAATAATAATAATAATAATAATAATAATAATAATAATAAGAAATCTTTTTCGTTGTTGCGTAAGATGTCGGGGGTCGAGTAAGACCATCGTGGGGTTACAATGAATAATTTGTTAGGCAGGAAGATGGATTATCAGCAACTCCCAGGATCTGCAAGACATGGAGAGAGAGAGAGAGAGATGAGAGAGAGAGAGAGAGAGAGAGAGAGAGAGAGAGAGAGAGAGAGAGAGAGAGAGAGAGAGAGAGAGAGAGAGAAATTGACAAGAATGTTTTCTATGGGGTTGCCGTGAGAGATATTTTTTATTAAGAATAACATGACCAAGAGACAGAATGTTTTAAATATTATATATCTGCATAAGAGAGAGAGAGAGAGAGAGAGAGAGAGAGAGAGAGAGAGAGAGGGGGGGGGGGGGCATTTATCTATATATGTACAAAGGTCTTGCAAAGTGGTTGACCTAAATACCAAATATCATTGTATATATTATATTATATTATATATATATATATATATATATATATATATATATATATATATATATATATATATATATATATATATATATTTAAAAAAGAAATCATGGAAAGGTTAGGTAATAAAAAATCATGAGTTCTTTCCTAACAACTTCTAACTGTTATGCCGAATCTCAAGCAGAAAGTTCTATCCTTTTTCAACAAGTTCCACAGAGAGGGGTTTGCTCATTGCGCATAATTTTCCAATGAAAATTCCTCTTGCGCAACATTTTATGGCAGTTTTATAACTATCTTCGCCTTGTGTGCACTAGAGAATTGTTTTTCCATTTGGTCACGGACCCAAGTCTAGAAGGAAACCAAGGTTAATTCACATATAATGAATTTTCAAGAAGCTTTTAAAGTGTATTGTTATGTGCTTAGGATGAGGTTGGTAACTTTTTTTGATAATGAGTCTAAGACTTTTTTAAATTATGGTTCTCTCTCCTCTCTCTCTCTCTCTCTCTCCTCATCTACTCTCTCTCTCTCTCACTCTCTCTCTCTCTCTCTCTCTCTCTCTCATTATTTGCTGTTTTTAGACATTTTCTGTGTCACCACCTCTCTCTCGCGTTTGGGTTGCAAAAAATATCTCTCTCTCTCTCTCTCTCTCTCTCCTCTCACTCTCTCTCTCTCTCTCTCTCTCTCTCTCTCTCTCTCTCTCTCTCTCTCTCCTTACGTTTTCGGTAGGTCATAATTATAATAACTGAATATATCTTCACTAAAATATAAATTCTCATTCAAATACGATAGATGATAATTCTAGAATTAGCATAATTTCTTCCAAAGCACCCGATTTCTGCATATTCTTTTTATCATATCCAATAATAATTGAATACATTTTTCTTAATCGCTTAAATATACATATGTATTAGGCAGAGGGTTTCTTAATCACTTGAATATATACATAGTATTCGAGTGCGAAGGATGATAGTTCTAGAATTAGCATAATTTCTTCCAAACCACGATTTCTTCATATTTTTAATTTTCTGTAAAAGGAAACTACTGCCTGTCCGTCCGCACTTTTTCTGTCCGCACTTTTTTCTGTCAGCACTTTTCCTGCCCGCACTTTTTCTGTCCGCACTTTTTTCTGTCCTCCAGACTTTTTCTGACTGCACTTTTTCTGTCCGCCCTCAGATCTTAAAACTACTGAGGCTAGAAGGCTGCAAATTGGTATGTTGATCATCCAACCTCCAATCATTAAACATACCAAATCGTAGCCTCTTCCGTAGTTTTGATCTGATTTAAGGTTAAAGTTAGCCATAATCGTGCGTCTGGCAACGATTTTATGCCAGACCACCCGCGGGCCGTGGTTAAAATTCATGGGCCGCGGCTCATACAGCTTTATACCGAGACCACCGAAAGACAGATCTATTTTCTGTGGCCCTGATTATACGCTGTAGCGGCTGTACAGAAAACTCGATGGCGCCGAAGAAACTTCGGGGCATTTTTTACTTGTTTGTTATCGTGTTCAGTGACAATTCATAAGCAGGGAGAAGGGGAAACACCGATTCTCCGGCGTTTTTCCTTGATAAGAAAGCTTATGAGTATGCAAAGTTGTGCCGTCGCTAGCGATTAAAGTTGCAAGCACTTAAAGTGACTTTGTGTGAAGATACTGAAGTTATGTTTATGCTGCTTTTTTGTTTTTTTAGGTGCTCATGTAAAAGTACGTTTTAGATAAGTTCGTCTGCGTATGTGTGTTTGTGCAGACGTTGTAACTTTTATCAGTAAATGTTTGTACATCATATGATGTTTGTTGTTTTCTTATTTTACTGAGAATGTCGTGCTATTGAAACTTCTTCAGAAGTTCTATTCAAGATGCTATGCATTGCTACTCTAATGCTATTCTCTGTGCATTTCAATACATTTTTATCTATTTGTTAATTTATTATTGTTTTTCTTTTTTAATAAGTGGGATCTCTTTTTTCTGTATTTCCCTTTACCTGTTCTTACTTCTTCTTCCTAAGAACACCTTAATATTCTTTGGAAGCTTGAATTTCAAGTCAATGACCCCTTTGGTGGGCTTGTTCCATATGAATAGGGTTCATCTTCTGAATAATAATAATAATAATAATAATAATAATAATAATAATAATAATAATAATAATAATAATAATAATAATAATAATAATAATAATAATAAATCTGTACAGATATTGATTACCATCTAAAATGAGGAAAGAATTTTAAGGTAATAAAAGAAGGGATTATCACTTTTACGCTTATCTGACTTTGTGAAATATGATCTGTATCAGCGGAATCTAAAAACTTTGGTGTTGGTGAAGAAAAGGCGGAGAAGAGAGCAGGAGAGGTGTCTCACAAAGCACGGTTTGATCGCTTACCATGAGCAGCAATGCTCGATGGAGTAGAAGGAGTGGTAGTAATAGAATCACTTCTATAAAGTGGTTAGTAATAAAATCACTTCCACAAAGTGGTTAGTAATAAAATCACTTCTATAAAGTGGTTATCACGATTGGGCTTTCAGATTCATGCGGATCTAGCATTTGTCAGTAGAAACGAGTGTTGAAAATTGGAGTTGGGAGGAGTTCGAGAAGGTGGACAGCTAAGTGGGAAATGACCGAAAACAGACCTTTTCATCTAAGGACTTACGGAGTTCTACAAAGGTCGTATTTTACTGCCCAAAGAGATTCGGGTATTTTGATATCCAGACAGCGATGCATTTGAAGTTCAGAAAGTTTTGCCATTAATATTCTTTCCAAGAACAGTTCCTCCTCCCATTCTTTACGTACGACGAAGAGATGAGGGAGATGGCGAAGGCTTAAGATAAAGGAGGGAATAGATCGGGTAAAGGAAGATTGGAAGAGAACAAATAACTCATTTGCATTCCAGGCAGAGGCGAAAGATCACTTGTTGATTAGGCATTGAAGTCACCTGAGAAGATTAAAAACAAAATTTAAAATTTTTCTGTCCGGTGGTAGCCTCAGCCACGGTCCATGAAACTCTTAGCCGCGGCTCATGAAACTCAGCCACGGTCCAGTGGTGGCCTGTTGTTGGTACCTATAGCGTTGCCAGAAGTACGATCATGGCTAACTTTAACCTTAAATAAAATAAAAAACTACTGAGGCTAGAGGGCTGAAATTTGGTATGTTTGATGATTGGAGGGTGGATGATCAACATACCAGCGCCCTCAGTAGTTTTTAAGATCTGAGGGCGGACAGAAAAAGTGCTGACAGGAAAAGTGCGGACAGAGAAAGTGCTGGCAGAAAAACTGCTGACAGAAAAAGTGCGGACGGAAAAAGTGCTGACAGAAAAAGTGCGGACAGAAAAAAGTGCTGACAGAAAAAGTGCTGACGAAAAAAGTGCGGACAGAAAAAAGTGCTGACAGAAAAAGTGCGGACGGACAAACAAAGCCGGCACAACAGTTTTCTTTTACAGAAAACTAAAACATCGTTATCAAAGACGCTATCAAGGTCCGTTCAACCGATGGTTACAATAACAGCTTGTTTTGCAAAAGAGAATTTAAATCTCCTTTCATTCGGATCTGACCCTCTTCCCCGGTTTGAAGAGGCTCCAAACCCATCTCTGGGCGTCTAAAACGACTCGCAACTCATTTGCCATTGTCAGTGAAGGTTATGTAATCCTGTGACCAAAGATCTGATGGGCTCCGATATTCTGTATTTTGGCTTTCAATGAGCTTTGAATTCTTCTTCTTCTGAATCTGATAAGTTTTTGTTTCCATTTATCAGAAGGCTGTATTACTGAAGAGAATCTTGATTCTGTAAACATATCCTATTCAGAATCAGTTTATACAAGTATATTAGGCCACATTAAACTAAATGTGAGTTTTTTTTTTTCGACATGGGTGTCCCATTCTGTGGAAGCATGCATAGAAAATTAAAATCTTTTGGCTTCAGAATGATTTTGTACATATTTTTCATTAATATGATTAACCATTTTAGTG
>JANJGK010009235.1:0-20000 GCA_039081455.1 Macrobrachium rosenbergii
TCTTTCATTTACCTTCTTACTCCTTACTTACTTTCTGCCCAATGCAGAGTACCATTCACCTTCAGTGCCATTTCAATGCACTGACATTTTGCATTGCTCCACGGAGCGCACCGGCACCACAGTGCTACCCAACCCAGATAATCACTCCTAAGCCATTGCACCTGCACTTACGAAACAGAGTGCCATACAACCAGTGTTTCCACCCATTAAGGACCTTAGCTCCTTCAGGGACACCCCATTAACGGTGCATCTGCCCCATAAAGACCATAAAGTGTTCAGGAGCACTCCCATGTTCTATGTGTTTCTGCCCATAAGGAATAATATTACCTTCAGGATCACTTCATGACCCTAGCGTATCCACCCATTAAGGGACTCACACTTCCTTCAGAAATGCTCCCCTAGTGTGACCTTCGCACCGCACACTCACCCACAGTGCCACCTCATTAAAAGGTGCCACTCACTGAAGTGCTAATAATCTAAAGGACGCTTCCCCATCATCACAAACCCCTTTCCTCCAGGAAATGCCCAGTAATCCACTTATCAGCCCTTTTCCCATCAGCAACATGTCAACCGAAGAGCACCAGTATTTCCGGGATATAGGAAAGGAGTACGGCCTCATAGGCCAGGCCCTACAAAAGTTAGTAAGGGAGCAGACTGCCAAAAAAGAGAAAGTACGAAGAAGAACAGAGACGGCAAGAAACCGAGAGGAGGAAAGAAAGAAGAAAGAGAAGAACGAAGAAAACAGCAAGAAGCCGAGCAGAGGAGAGAAGAAGAAGAAAGAGAAGAGCGGAGGAGACAGCGCGAAAGCGAAGAAGAAGAAAGGAGAAGACAGCATGAACTAGCCCTCAAGGACAGGGGAGCTCGAGTTGGAGAGAGCCAAGAAGGAAAGCGCCGAAGCTTTAGCAGCATAACAAGCATCTAGCCCCACCCCATCTGCACTAAATACCTCCCTATCGACAGCCAATAACCTTGTGGGCAAATGGAACTGAAGATGAGCCAGAGCAATGGCTTGAAGAGACCGAATTTCCTCTTTGAGACCTATGATGTCGGACCAGCTGAGAGGGCCTTATTGCTCACCAAGCACCTGGACGGGAAGGCTAAGGCTGCCCACCGAATCAAACGAGGAGACATGGCTGCCATCCATGAGGCCAATCGCCAAGGTGTATTAGATAACCACTGAGAGGTGGAGACAACAATTTCCAGGTATGGCTAAGAATGTCGGCTGGTCCTAGACAGAATGGGCCTGTCACAAGACTCAGGCTGGGAACCCACTGGTTTGAATCTATGTAGTGCGACACCTTCGAGGATTTGTTCAACCGGACCATGCTGGAGGACCTCTCCCAGTGTGTGCCCGGGCCCTCTGGCTGTGTATCTTAGTGACAAACAGCCAGCCACTCTCAAGGAAGCCTGCTACTTAGCTGATGCCTGGGAGACATACAACCCATCCCACAGCACTTTGCAACACAGAATAGTGCCACCCAGGACACCTCTCTGGCTCCAATCGCCCATGGAAGGGACCGCCTAGCAAACCTCCAAGCACCATCTGTAAGAAGCACGGCCATGCTGAAGCAGAGTGCCGCTACAAGGAAAACAACCAACAGGGCAGCAACCTACTGCAGCCTACCAATAACCGTCCATCTTCCTCTCCTAATTCCCACACCACTACCAATAACCGTCCATCTTCCTCTCCTAATTCCACACCATCTTCTCAGCACACCGTCACTGCCGGGAGATCATGCTATCCCAGGGGCCCCTGCCGAGACTGTGGAGCTTCTGGACACTCTTCCTCCGGGTATCCTGCATGCCCAAAACATGTGGTCTCTCACAGGCACATCAACCTGATAAGTGCCATAGCCTCCTTGGCTGAGCTGCCAGAGAGAACACACCCTGAGAGGGTCTGGACACAGTCCATCTCAGTGGCTTCTCTGGATGGTTCTAGCCCGCCAGTGCGCCTGCCAACTACTGCCGACACTGGCTCAGATATTTGCCTGATAGATCGGGGCCCAAGTGCCAGCCAGTGCCAAGGTAGATGTGCACACCAAGTGGACAGTGAGCTGGGTGGACAAACAATCCTTGACCATCCCCACAGTTGAACTTAGGGTGATCACCCCTTGGAGCAACCATATTCGCTGCCTTGATGTCATCAAGTGTATTCGGCACGGAGTGGAGTTCCTGCTTGGATGAGACATCCTCTGGGGATGTCCCACCCCCACATCACTCTGTTGCCTGACTGCTTCCGCCAGAGCATCCCCAGTAACCTCTTCTGATCGGGACACAGCCTCTGTGACAGCTGTGCCACCGTCAACTGAACCTTCCATTTGCCAAAGGCGACATTAAGCAATCCACCTAAACCTCATTCCAGACCTAGTCCGCAGATCTTGCAACAGGACGGCCACCAAAACCTACTCGCTCATCATGTAGGGATCTCGCCAACTACCGCTGCAGGACCTGCAACATAAGAGGGCACTCTGAGAGATGGTCCAAGTCCCCCAGCAAGCTAGCCACAGCGGCCATTTCCACAGATCCGAGAGGCCTTGTCCTCTCACCGAGACAGGAATCGTTGTCCCTAATCACGCCAGGGACACCGAGGGGTCTTGCTCCCCCTGGTCCCCCTTCAGCTTTGTCTTACACCAATTCGCTGCCAGTGCCACTTGCAAGCACTGGTCAGTGCCAAGCTCCGCCTATCTCGGTGGGAAGCTCCGTGCCAGTCTTACTCCCCGTGCCTGGCCCTGAGTTAGTGCCAGTGCTGGATCCGGAACCTAACCCAGATCCTCCCACGGGAGATCCACCAAACCTCACAACCATGATCATTGCATAGTGTGATCCTCTCACCCCTGATGTTTCTTCTTTCCACACTCTTCTGCCTGCTGATGATGACCATCTGGCAGGCCTGGACATTACCTCTTTTCTGGTCGACCAAGAACCGTCCGACCAGGACGCAGACGCTGGTTCTATTCCCACGACGGTTGTCGCAGCAGCTGAAGTAGGAGACCAACCCATAGCCCCTGAGGCTGCCCATGATTCTGCTCCTTACAGCGCTCCTGGCCGTTCTTCAGAGTCGGTAACCTCATCGCCTCCTAGGAATTGCCTAGCCAGACCTTGGAGGCCCCCGAAGAAGAAGAAGGGGTGGAAGAAATCCACTTAGCAAATCAGAGCCATAAGCTCTTCTTGGCACTTATGCCCCATTGGTACAGTGCCGCTTCCATCTCAGAGCGATCATAGCACCTGCCCAGAGGAGGTAGCCTGTGTGACCTCTGACCAAGTAGCACTAACAATTAACAATTAACCACTTAGACCTTTGTACCACTAAGCCTTTTCTAACTAACTTCTTTCCCACCCACTCCAGACTCAAACTGATCCATTACTTAATTGTATACTGTGATTTACCCTTCAGGTTATTCATGCTTCAATTTGTTGCGTGTTAATCATAAAGTGTTGTGCCAATCATAAGTCATTGCGTGCCATTCATCAGTGCCAGCTCGTTCAGTGCCAGAGACATAGGATAGTAGGCTAGGTTAGGTGTTTACTATGTGCATTTGCCTAGGCATAGATTTCTACTGTCATCAGAGACATTAGCAGAAGTGTCTATACCCTTAGCTAGGTTAGACCCTTTGTAAAAGTGAAGTTAGACAATTCAGAACCCCTCTTAGCAGTTAGGTAGGCCCCTTTAGCTGTAGCAGTGCCAAAGCACAACTTATGTAGGGTCAATAGCTGCTGGTCGGGAGGAATTAGCCAAGACCTTCACACCCGAAAGGGTGTGAAGGCCTTTCTATAGGGGGGACCTCTTAAGAATTTATCCATCCCTCTTCTAGTAGCCAGTGAGTAATTTATTCTGGGAAGCATTTTCACCCTTCATTTGACTGTAGGGCCAAGAAAACAAGGCGGGCGAGGTAGGACCAAGCGTATTTTGAACCAGGGAAAAGCGGTTAGTGTCAGTTTTTCACTCATGTAGGGATAGCCTCCCACCTCAGCTGACCTGGAGTGGACATTAGTGACCGCCCCCTCACACCCATCACGCGATCTGGGAGTAGCTACTCCATTATGGGCATGGGGACGTAGCCTGGCTGTGAGAGAGATAGGAACTTAACCTCTAAGTTCTTAATCTTAAGACCTTTTTTTCTTCACTCTTTTGCTGGCTGTATGACTCCTTGCAGGTAAGACGTAGGCTGAGACTTTGAAGCAAATAACTGGGGAAGACGCTCTCAGTTTTCCCAGAAAGCATTCCCCAGCTAATGCCAGTTCGAGCAACACGTTTGGCGCTACCTTGACGCTGGTGAAACTAACTCCATTACACGACCGTGTCGTACATGTCTAGTGCTCACATTTGCCGACCCAGGTATGTTCATCTGCAATTAGTCAATAAGCCAGCCCTTTCCCTCCCCCCTGAAAATTCTTGATTTTTCCATTCCTTCAAACTTCAATTTTCTTCCTCCAAAAAAGCAGTCCCTTTGTTAAGTCACCCTACTTCAAGCAGCCCGTGAATCGCCCCATGACTTGCTTTGAAATCAACCTAATATGATTCACTGATAAGTATTCAAATATCCCCTCCATAGTGCAAATTAAGGGCAAATCAGTTTAAGTGATACAAGTGTTTGATTCCTCCCCCATGCAGAGATTTATTATTTAATTAATAGCAAGGAGGTTTTCTTTCTCCCCTATGGTTGTACTAACTCCTGACCTCTCCTACAGGAGCCATCTTATCCTGTCCAGTCTGCAAATCTATGCCCAACCATTGCATGACTGCCATCCAACTCTGTAACCATTCCTGGTCGCAGCCTGATCGCAAGAATCAGTTGCCCACACAGAAATCATCTTAATTAACTGATTGCCATTACCTTGGAGTTCACCCCTTCTAATGTGTTACTGTCTGTGAATTGATGCATTTTAACATAACAGAGTCAGTTGTTAAAATGGGGTGTTATATCTGTGGGGCATCATATTTACATTGCTTATTTGCAAATTACTGCATTATTGATCTATTGTATGTAATTTATGTGTCTGTAAATTGTTGCATTGTTTTTGTCTTGCATATATGCCCCATTCTCTGTAAATAAACCCATTTTTAATTGTAAAAAATTCTAATTCCAAAATCGACCTTCATTATTTAAGTAAATCCAGGAAGATTCCAAGGTAAGTTTCCAGTAGTTTTTTCTTTTATTCATAAACTGGGACCACCCTTGGTACAAAGGCAGTGTATAATAATAAATTGTTCCAATTTCCCCAACACCGAGGACCCAGTTTATGACAATATAAGTATATGTATGCATATATATATATATATATATATACATATATATATATACATATATAATTATATATATATATATATATATATACATATATAATTATATATATATATATATATATATATAAATATATATATATATATATATATACATATATATATATATATATATATACATATATATATATATATATATACACATATATATATATATATATATATACATATATATATATATATATACATATATATACATATATATATATATATATATATATGAGTATATATATATATATATATATATGAGTATATATATATATATATATATATAAGAATGTCTTTTACTGTAATACCACAGCATAATATGAAGATAAAAAGGCCCATAAAACACTATTTGAACGTTGCAACCATACATTTCAGACACTTCCTTCTATGCCCCTGTTCACTGGTATAATATGGACAGATGAAATGTTACAAGGGTATATATACAAAGTGCATATAGGTGTGGAATTAAGTCTCCGATGGTATGCAGGTGACCATTTCCTAAGAAGGAGGAGAATAAACAATTCCCTAGTTGTTTTTGGCCTCATTAACTTCCGTTTGGCAACGATTCTGCTGGTCGTGCTCCCTGGAACACCTTCTTCAGAAGCGGTCTGAGGATTAATGCGTTGATGTTGTCCGATTTCCAATGTCCTCCTGACAAGTTCATATTGTTGGTTTGATTGATGATAGCAGATTCCAGCATCTTTCTTTTGTACGGACAGCTACTTTTGAAAACCAGCTCCGCCCCGCTCCAATTTATGGAATGGCCTGTATCTCTGATATTAGGAATATCCCCGAACTCTCCGAAGCATATTGTACCGATCTTTTGTGCTCTATTATTCTTTGCGAGAGCGATCTACCTGTCTCCCCGACCTAAATCTCATTACAACTGCTGCATGGTATCTTGTAAACTCCGGCTTCTTCCCCTTTGTTATTTAAGTATACATTAATGAGCGAGCTCCCGATGGATTTGGGATAATGGAAAATAAAAGGATTGTTAGACCTGAGTTGTTCGGTGGCTTTTTGGATGTTTTTGTCTTACGGAAGCTTTATTTTGTTGTTAAAATCTATTTGTCTGTTGTGAGTGGGACCTCTGTAGTATATTTTATTCGCTTTGTTAATAGCCCTCTCGATAATGTGTGGTGAATAGAGCGGTTGCGTTAGGTGTTGGTGGGTCGTGTTGAATTCCTTATCTAGGTACCCATTTGAACATATCCTAAGTCCTCTGAGGAATAAGTTGCACCCTACCATGATCTTTACGGAGACGTCGTGGTAGCTTAAGAAGTGAATGTAGGAAACAGCGAAAGTGGGTTTTCTATATATTGTAAATGCATATCTGTTCTGTTCTCTTATGATCAGTACTTCTAGGAACGGCAGTTTTCCGTCCTTTTCCCATTCCGTTTTGAATTTTATGGTCGGAACTAGCGAATTTAGCCTATTAAAAAAATCATTAAAGTCTCCCCAGCTATTGTCCCAGAAAGTAAAAATATCATCTACGTATCTAAGCCACATCATATTACAGGGTTTGATAGGCGACAAAATTTCTTTTTCAAAATATTCCATGTACAAGTTTGCTAAAAGAGGTGATAGGGGACTGCCCATGCTACAGTCAAATTTTTGTTTGTAAAATTTACCATTGAAAGAGAACACGTTGTTAGTTACACAGAGGTTGATAAGTTTCAGAGTTTTATCTATGCTAAGAGGAAAATGGTCTTCATATGGTTGTAACTTCCTCTTTAAAAAAGACAACACGTCGGCGATCGGGACTTTATTAAATAATGATCCTACGTCGAGGCTGAGCAATTTGATGTTATTTGAGGGGATGTTTAAACTATTAGATTTTTGTATAAAATCCTCTGCATGTTTGACGTGGGAGGATGCGAAGATTCCTAGAAAGGGTGATAACAGGTCTGCAAGCCATTTTGATAATTTACACATGAAAGAGCTGCTGCTAGATATTATGGGACTTAAAGGAATCCCATCTTTATGTGTTTTCGGGAGGCCGTAGAAATAGGGGAGAGAGGGGTTGATTATCTTGAATGTCTCTAGTAATTCTATGTTCTTCTTATTGCCCCCTTTGGTTCTGACTGATTTATTAAATTGGGCGGCATTATTTGTTGTGGGGTCTTTTGTTAATTTATCATAGGTTTCCACATCGTTTAGAAGTTCTTGAACTTTATTGATGTATGTCTCCTTATCTAAAAGAACTATTTTCCCGTCTTTGTCAGAGTTTATGATTATAATATCCCCCTTCTTCTTAAACTAACTAACGTATTTTGGAATCATTTCGGGAGCGAGTTTTTGTTGTTATTTTGTTTCAAGACACTCAGCAAGATGCCTTTGAGACAAGCATCTTTTTTATCATAATTGTTTTTTGTAAAATGTTTATCAAAAGCAATTAAGGAATTAAGATTACTCTCGGGACCTGGTTTTAGAGCGAATGATATCCCAAGATTTAAAACTGTCTGTTCTTCTGCGGTGATGGGATGGTTAGAGAGGTTCAGCACATTATTGGGTAGGCCAAGATTATTCCATACACTGTTCCTAATCAGTCTTTTTAATTTGTTGTGTAAATTTCTGGAGTGGGTCTCACTATTTTCAACAGCACCTGATAGCACAAAATACGAAAGATATCGGTACATACCATCATTCCTGCACATAAGGCGAAACGATGTGGCTAGCTCACTTATTTTTCTTCTCATCACATAAATGTCTTGGTGTGTGGTGTGTATTCTGTCTTGGAGGAATGTGCGGACGGAGTCCGGAAATGGGTCTGAAGCCAATGTCCAACGTGTGAAGCCATACATTTTGGGAGAAACTTGTTCTTGTAGGCATTCTTGTAGAAAATTTTTCTGATTCTTCCTTTTGTGTAAACCATGAACTAGTCGTTCATACCGTCTAAAGATGTGCTTGACAGCTGGGTTGAAGCCAAAAAACTTACATAAACTTTGATGTTCCATAATGGGCAAAAATGAATGTCTTTTACTCTAATACCACAGTGTAATATGAAGATAAAAAGGCCCATAAAACACTATTTGAACGTTGCAACTATATATTTCGGGCACTTCCTTCTGTGCCCCTGTTCACTGGTAAAATATGGACAGATGAAATGTTACAAGGGTATATATACAAAGCATATATAAGTGTGGCATTAAGTTTCCGATGGTATGCAGGTGACCATATCCTAAGAAGGAGGAGAATAAGCAATTCCCTAGTGGTTAACTCCCGTTTGGCGACGATTCTGGTGGTTGTGTTCCCTGGAACACCTTCTTCAGAAGCGGTCTGAGGATTAAAGCGTTGATGTCGTCCGATTTCCAATGTCCTCCTGACAAGTTCATATTGTTGGTTTGATTGATGATAGCAGATTCCAGCATCTTTCTTTTGTATGGACAGCTACTTTTGAAAACCGCCTCTGCCCTGCTCCAATTTATGGAATGGCCTGTATCTCTGATACGTAGGAAAATCCCCGAACTCTCCGAGGCATATTGTACCGATCTTTTGTGCTCTATTATTCTTTGCAAGAGCAAGATATCTGTCTTCCCCACGTAAATCTCATTACAATTGCTGCATGGTATCTTGTAAACTCCGGCTTCTTCCCCTTTGTTATTTAAGTATACGTTAATGAGCGAGCTCCCGATGGATTTGGAATAACGGAAAATAAAAGGATTGTTAGACCTGAGTTGTTCAGTGGCTTTTTGGATATTTTCGTCTTACGGAAGCTTTATTTTGTTGTTAAAATCTATTTGTCTGTTGTGAGTGGGACCTCTGTAGTATATTTTATTCGCTTTGTTAATAGCCCTCTCGACAATGTGTGGTGGATAGGACCTCTGAGGAATAAGTTGCACCCTACCATGATCTCTGTGAATTACGCAGACGTCCGCATCCTGCTTTATAAGCAGCTCTCTTCATCACTAAACCAGCAGTACTTGTCTTCCTGCTCATTATTTCGCACCTCTGTCACAGTGGTGACCCTTAGAGTGGTTCCCGGAAGCCATTAACGGACCCAAATGGGGACTAAGTCTTGGCCCAGTGAACCTAATCCATGTCCCTAACAGACTAACTACGGCACTCTAACGAAGCGTTCGGGCATTAACCGACCTTTGTCGGCAGGTCGCCATTAGCTGACCCACACGGCACGCTCCCCTAGCACGTATTGGCGCGAGCATTCCCTCACACTCCAAGTGAGAGCGTGAAATGAGCATGGATGCAGACATCCCCAACCATGTACAAATTACCGCGAACCTCTTGGAGGTAGACACTTCCCTCTCGCAACCCCCTCCTGCCAGCACCTCCACACCAGTACCGCCGCCCCACACAATGACCCTCTTGATGGACCAACCAAAGACGGCCCTTAACATAAGGCTGCCATCATTCACCAGGGAGAACACAGCATTCTGGTTCTACAGGGTCAAGGGGTTATTCAGAATAGCAGGCTTAACGGACAAGGTGTTGAAGGTAGACATCGCCATTAACGCCCTCCTGGATGAGATATATAAGAAGATTGCCCCTTGGTTGGTGACGACATTGGGCCCCACCACCTTTCAAGAACTGAAATCCACTCTCGTTGAGACCTGTCCCTGCCGGTCTCCGAGAGAGCTGCCCGTGCCCTCGACCTCACCCTCAACCCTTGGCAGGAGGCAGGAGGGAAACCTCTTGGAAGTGTGGCATACCCTCCAGGATCTCCTCCTCCTCCCCGAGACTGACAACGGCAGGCGCAAAAAAAACGCCATCGTCATGCCCTTCGGGTCCTACGTCTTCGCCTCCTCCACCTTTGGCCAGGGGAACGAGGGCGCGACCTTCCAGAGATTGATGGACATCATCCTGGGGGACCTGGACTTCTGTGTCAGTTATGCTAACAATATCCTAATCTTTTCCAGACCCCGGGAGGAACACCTGCGGCACATTCGCAAGGTTCTGCAGCTCCTGCAGGATAATGGCCTCATTGTCAGGTTTGACAAATGCATCTTCGGCATCGAGATATCCCCAGATGGTGTCCGCCCAATGTCGTCGAAGGTCGAAGATGTCGAGAAGTTCCCTACTCCTACCTCCATCAGGGCCGTACAAGAATTCCTCAAGATGGTCAACTACTACAGAAGATTCATCCCGGGGATTGCTCACACCATGGGCCCGCTGACGTAGGTCCTCAAAGGAAGTCCAAAGACCTTAGTGTGGGGCCCCGACCAGCAGAAGGCTTTCCTCCTGATGAAGGCCGCCCTTGCCAAAGCAACATCTTTGGCCCACCAGGACCACAGTGCTCCCCTCCAGCTGACGATGGACGCCAGCAGCGTCGCCCGTGGAGCAGTCCTGGAGCAGGTCAACAGAGGGACCCCTCAGCCCATCACATTCTTCAGTAGGAGGCTAAACCCTGCCAAGTCCCACTACAGCACCTTCGACCGGGAACTCCTCGCAGCATACCAGGCGGTACAACACTTCAAGTTCCTCCTGGAGGGGACTCCCTTCACAATTTGGACCGACGATGTTACGAACCTATGAGTTCGTATTTATACATATATTTATATATGATGTTTGTTTTCCTGAATTGGTATTATCTGCCTTTAAGGGTTTATTTGTTGTCACTTGTCAACGATAGTTTAGTCACTCGTCAACGATAGTTGGTTGTTTATCAGTTGTTGACATCCGTATATTTGTTGCTGCAGTGGTTATTTAGCTGCTTTACTCTCATAATCATGGCAGTTTAACCCTTTTGACTAATTGTTCATTGATGGCCGTAAATTATTTATTAATATTTATTATTCTCGTTTAGTTGTTCTCTCGTATAATTGGCTGGTTAAGACTGATACTTATTTCTCCTCTTTGGTGGTTGGCTGATGGGCAACCGAGTTGATGAGTGGCCTGGAACTGCAGTCGGATGGCGAAGTCACCTACTTACTCCCGTGAGGAGAACCTGACTGGATTTGAGAGAAGTCACCTACTTACTCCCGTGAGGAGAACTTGATTTGGATTGGTATCTTGGACGCAGTGCGGACTTTGAAGGCTGTGATTTTGGTGGATCCCTCGTGGTGGCCCCGAACTGGATCCTGCCCTTGCTGGAAGTTGTTCCTGAGTTTCCCCTGATTCTGAAGGTGGCGTCCCATCGCAATTGCCATACGACGTAAAAACATCACGACAGAGCTCTCTATCGAACTACCGAAGACCCAGTAATAGAAGATCTTGAACCTATCCATCATCATCCAGATATCTGAAGACCTTATGACAGAAGATCCTGGACCCATCCATCGTCATCCCAATACCTTATCTATCTAAGGTCCAGTATCGTCATACCAGCCAAAGCTAATTATTATTATTATAATTTATTTTTATAGTTATTTATTCTTATTATCCTTCACTTCTTTCTTGACGTAGCCCTGGGATCCCAATTGAACCCATAAAATCCATTCAACCTCTTTGGGTTTTAAATTAAATAATTTTTGTTACTGCCTTTGAGGCTGATACGTAACAAATGGCATCCCCAGCGGGATTATCCAGTGCTCTTCAGGTTTGAGGTGAAGGATAAAATTTAGTAGTTAGGGTTTAGTATTTTTTTTTTCATCTTGTTCTTTTTAAAAAATGGCAGTTCTAACCAGTATCGAAGATGTACAACCATTTATAAATAGGGAAACGTTGGAGGTTGACATTGAATCATTAAAGAAAGATGAACTTTTATTAATAGCAGAATATGGTGGGCTAGATGTAAGTAGAGCTGATAGGAAGCAAGTAATCAAGTCGGTGGTTATGAAATATCTTTGTTTAGAGGCAGATTCTATTGATGAGGATAAACCAGTTCCAGATAGGAAGGATGAAGATCCTAAGCCAGTTCAAAGTAGGAGAGGTAGTAGAGGTAGCCGAAGTAGCCTTGTGGAGGGTGATAATGTTGATGATGATGATGAGGTCAGTGAGACTGGTAAAGATAGGGATGAAATAACTAAATTACAGTTGCAGATTAAGTTGAAGCAATTAGAAAATGAGGCTAAGGAGAAAGATAGAGAGGATAGAGAAAAGGAAAAGAAATATGAGGAGAGACAGAGGGAGCACGAACTTAAACTAGCTCAATTGAAGTTTGGAGGTAGGAATAAGGGAAGTGATGAGTCTTTTGATTTGATTCACAATATTAAGTTAGTGCCTAAATTTAGTGACAGAGAAGTCAGTAAGTTTTTTGCCAGCTTTGAAAAGGTGGCAAAACAGATGAAGTGGCCGGTAGAAAACTGGACTTAATGTTGCAGGTGGTGTTAGTTGGGAAGGCCCAGGCAGCATATTCAGCTTTGTCAGTTGAGGATAGCTCTAATTATGAATTAGTGAAAGATGTTATTTTGAAAGCATATGCATTAGTGCCTGAGGCCTATAGGCAGAAGTTTAGGGAGTTAAAGAAAGCAAGTAATGAGACTTATTCAGAGTTTGCTAGATGCAAAGAAAGGTTATTTGAAGACTGGTGTAATTCCAGGAAAGTAGGAAATA
The DNA here is from genome assembly GCA_039081455.1 of Macrobrachium rosenbergii. Lineage (NCBI taxonomy): Eukaryota > Metazoa > Arthropoda > Malacostraca > Decapoda > Palaemonidae > Macrobrachium > Macrobrachium rosenbergii. The sequence goes on from JANJGK010009235.1 coordinate 12,740, forward strand.
TGCAGGATATGAGGGAGCTAATTTTGTTGGAGGAGTGTACCAAAAGATTTAAAAGCTCATTTAGAGGAAACTCAAGTAGAAACATTAAAAGTAGCCGCTAGAACCTCAGATGAATATAGTTTGACCCATAAGAAAGTGTATGAAGGGGAGACAAGAGTTGAGGCAGGAAAAAGTAACATGTCCCTTCCGAGACATTTTAAGCCTTCGTCTCCTTGTAGACATTTTAAACCTCCTCTCCCAACAGTTATAATTTTTATAGGAGAAGTAACCTACCCCCTAGGGAGATAGTATGTTATGGGTGTGGTATGAAGGGTCACGTTATGGCTAGGTGTTATAAGTTAAAAGGTAATCCTCCTAGTAAGAAAACGATGTTAGTTGGGGCAGATAAGGGTATTAAGTTTAGAAAAGCGAGAGAGATAAAGGATAGAGAGTTATTGAAGGATTTCGGTCCTTATGTATCCCATGGTACAGTAGATTTTATGAATAAGCCAAGTAGTGAGGAGGAAGTAGTAATTTTAAGGGATACTGGTGCAGCTCAGACATTATTGTTAGAATCTGTGGTACCCCCAGATGTTCAGATTTGTGAAAATGAAGTGGTATTTTTAGGTGGCTTTCCTGATAGTGTTGTGTCTTGCCCATTGATTACTGTTAAACTTAAGTGTAGTATAATAGAGGGTGAGGTAAAAGTGGCAGTGGTTAAGAATTTACCTATTGCGGGAATAGGATTAGTGTTAGGTAATGATTTAGCCAAAGGTAAGGTGGGAACTGATCCCTTATTAATTTGTAACCCAGTAGACAGTGAGTTTGAGAAACCCTTAGACTTTGTAGATGAAGTTCTTCCAGTTAGTGCTGTTACCAGAGCTCAGTCGAAGGAGTTAAAAGCTGAGGAGGAGTGTGAGATAGGAAAGTTTTTTGAGGGCCAGGAGAATGGCAAAAATGAGTTAGAATTAAATGGTGGAGAAGTAGTATCTAGTAGGAAGGCCGATGAATGGTCTAGGGAGTCTTTAGTTAGAGAGCAGGTTGGTGACCCTGAGGTTAGTCGTTTGAGAGAAATAGCAGAGAGAGGAGGTAAGGAAGGAGATTTGTATTACTTGAAGGAGGATATACTGTTTAGGAAATGTAGTTCTGGAGAGTAGAGGAGAGTTGACCAGATAGTAGTGCCTGAGAAATTTAGAAGTCATATAATGAGAAGGGGACATGAAGATATATTTGCAGGACATGTAGGTATAAGCAAAACTTTAGAGCGTATCAGGCGTAACTTTTATTGGACAAAAATGAAGAAAGACATTGCTAGGTTCTGTAAATCATGCCACATATGTCAGTTGACTGGTAAACCCAATGAAATAGTGCCCAAAGCTCCACTAATACCTGTTCCTTCTATTGGTGAACCTTTCCAGCACATCTTGATAGACGTGGTTGGCCCGCTACCAAGAGCCAGTGCTGGCAAAGAATTCATTTTAACTATATTGGATAGAGTTTCTAGATATCCAGAAGCCATTCCATTGAAATCAATTAAGGCTCCCGTAATTGTTAAATGTCTGGTAGATTTCTTTTCACGTTATGGTCTGCCTAAAACCATCCAATCAGATCAAGGCAGTAATTTCATGTCTAAATATTTCAAGGATCAGATGAAGCAGTTAGGAATCAAACATATAGTCTCTACAACCTACCATCCAGAAAGCCAAGGAGCCATTGAAAGGTTCCATCAGACTTTGAAAAGCATGATTAAGAAATATTGTATAGATAATCATAGTTCTTGGGTAACAGATCTGCCATACTTATTATTTGCTGTTCGATCAATGCCTAATGACTCTCTAGGTTTCTCTCCCTTTGAGTTAATTTTTGGACACCATGTAAAGGGCCCATTAGAGGTGCTTAGAGATAGTTGGGAAAGTGAGGAACCAAATTCCAATATTTTAGAATGGGTGTCAAATTCCAGGAGTAGACTTTTTGCAGCTTGGGAATTAGCTAAGGATACTATAGTTAAGTCACAAAGAAAAATGAAAGAGGTGTTTGATGTGAAAACCAAGTGTAGGACATTTAAAGAGGGAGACAAAGTCTTAATATTATTACCTTTAGTTGAGAATCAATTGCAAGCTAAGTTTGTGGGTCCTTATGAAATTGAGAAGAAAATTAACGACTCTAATTATGTGGTTAACACACCTGATAGGAAAAAGAAACAGTGGGTTTGCCATATTAATATGCTTAAATTATATTGTGAAAGAAAAGTAGAGCCTAGTATGTTAGTTCGGAAGAAAGCGGAAGAGAGTGGTGAGGAATTTGTGGAAACAGGATGGACTAGTAGTAATCTAGAAATATCAGAAACTGCGTTGTGTACATCGATGACGTAGTTCTCTATAGTAATACGTGGACTGAACATATGCAACAGATTAAAGAATTTTTTGAAGCTATTCGAAAGGCTAATTTAGTTATTAATCTGAGTAAATCTGATTTTGGTCATGCTAAAGTCACTTATCTAGGGCACGAGGTAGGCTATGGTAACATACGCCCTAAACATAGCAATGTGGAGGCAGTTATGAGTTTTCCAGTGCCAAAAACTAGGAAAAATGTTATGCAGTTCTTAGGGTTAGCTGGGTATTACCGAAGATTTGTGTCAAACTTTTCTGATATAGCTCAACCACTGACCAATCTATTAAAGAAGGACGTTGCTTTTAGCTGGAATGATTCATGCCAGGATGCTTTCAATAAATTGAAATCTATTCTAGTTAGTGATCCCGTATTGAAGTCTCCTGATTTTTCACAACCATTTAAATTAGCTGTGGACACATCTGATGTGGGTATAGGTGCAGTATTAATTCAGGATAAAAATGGTAGTCTACATCCTGTAGCTTACTTTTCGAAGAAGTTGAATTCTCATCAGCGGAAATACTCAACGATAGAGAAAGAGGCTTTAGCTTTAATTTTAGCTTTAAATAATTTTGATATTTATTTTTCCTCCAATGTAGGCAATATTGTAATTTTCACAGACCATAACCCATTAACTTTTTTAAGTCGTTTTAAAAATAAAAATCAGAGGTTAACTCGTTGGAGTTTGATTCTTCAGGAATATAGTTTGGAAATTAAACACATCAAAGGCAAAGAGAATGTAATACCTGATGTTTTATCGCAGGCGCATGAATAGATTTTTGCAGTCCTTGATAGATAGTTGTTTGAATAGATGTTCTGGAAGTCTTATTGGTCGGTTGAATCGTGGTTACCCCGTCTAGCCTACCAATGGGACTTTTAGTAATTATTATATTAGAATAGATATTTTATTTTTAAAGAAAAGAAATTGTTTTTCCTTTTCTTTTCTTAAGGGGGAGGGTGTTACGAACCCATGAGTTCGTATTTATACATATATTTATATATGATGTTTGTTTTCCTGAATTGGTATTATCTGCCTTTAAGGGTATATTTGTTGTCACTTGTCAACGATAGTTTAGTCACTCGTCAACGATAGTTGGTTGTTTATCAGTTGTTGACATCCGTATATTTGTTGCTGCAGTGGTTACTTAGCTGCTTTACTTTCATAATCATGGCAGTTTAACCCTTTTGACTAATTGTTCATTGATGGCCGTAAATTATTTATTAATATTTATTATTTCTCCTCTTTGGTGGTTGGCTGATGGGCAACCGAGTTGATGAGTGGCCTGGAACTGCAGTCGGATGGCGAAGTCACCTACTTACTCCCGTGAGGAGAACCTGACTGGATTTGAGAGAAGTCACCTACTTACTCCCGTGAGGAGAACTTGATTTGGATTGGTATCTTGGACGCAGTGCGGACTTTGAAGGCTGTGATTTTGGTGGATCCCTCGTGGTGGCCCCGAACTGGATCCTGCCCTTGCTGGAAGTTGTTCCTGAGTTTCCCCTGATTCTGAAGGTGGCGTCCCATCGCAATTGCCATACGACGTAAAAACATCACGACAGAGCTCTCTATCAAACTACCGAAGACCCAGTAATAGAAGATCTTGAACCTATCCATCATCATCCAGATATCTGAAGACCTTATGACAGAAGATCCTGGACCCATCCATCGTCATCCCGATACCTTATCTATCTAAGGTCCAGTATCGTCATACCAGCCAAAGCTAATTATTATTATTATAATTTATTTTTATAGTTATTTATTCTTATTATCCTTCACTTCTTTCTTGACGTAGCCCTGGGATCCCAATTGAACCCATAAAATCCATTCAACATCTTTGTGTTTTAAATTAAATAATTTTTGTTACTGCCTTCGAGGCTGATACGTAACAGACGACCAGACGCTGGTCCACGCCTTCACGAAGCTGGTGGATGCATGGTCCTCTAGGCAGCAGCAGCACCTCACAGCCATTGCGGAGTTCACCTGCACCATCAAATACCTCCCCGGCAGGAAGAACCTGGTAACTGACGCCCTCTCGAGGATTGAGATCAATTCAGTACAGCTCAGGATCGACTATGAGAACCTCGCTCGCAAGCAAGCTGCTGACCCTGAAACCCCAGCCTACTGTACAGCTGCCATATTGCTGAAGTGGAAGGATGTGCCCTTTGGCTCAGGAGGATCAACTTACTGAGCGATGTCAGTACCGGACGGCCCGCCCCTGGTACCTGCCTCCAAACGTCGGCTGGTCTTCGACATCATCCACGGCCTACCCCACCCCTCCAGAAGGACAACAGCCAGGGTGCTGATGGAGAAGTTCGTCTGGCACGGCATACGGAAAGACACGACGGCTTGGGCAAGACAGTGTATGCAGTGTCAAGCAAGCAAAGTGGTATGGTACACTGAATCGGGAGGGGGCATAGTGGGTCCTCTTTCCCCATCAGGAGGAGCCAGATACCTTCTGACATTCGTCGACTGCTCCACCAGGTGGCCCGAAGCTATGCCCATGGAGGAAGCCACCTCCAGTGCATGTGTGGAAGCCCTCCTCTCCAGCTGGATCAGCCGGTTCGGTGTCCCAGACGAAATAACAACAGACAGGGGACCCGTTTTCCTGTCCGAGCTGTGGACTGCCCTGGCACACCTAATAGGGACCACTCACCACAGCACCACCGCCTACAACCCTGCAGCCAATGGAATGGTGGAAAGGTTCCACAGGTTTCTGACGGCATCCGTCATGGCTCGTTGCTCCTCCGAAAATTGGAAATACCAGCTGCCCTGGGTCCTCCTCGGGTTGAGAACTGCCCCCAGAGCCAACGGCGACCCCTCTTCAGCGGAAAAAGTCTATGAGGAAACTCTGTTAGTCCCGGGGGAACTCATCACAGAGGATATGGATGACATAGGGACGCAGAGGCTCCGTGACAGGGTCGGAAAGTTTGCCCCCTGCCAAAGGACATTCACTGACAGGACGTCCCCCTTCATGCCCCCCGGGCTGTCCTCCACTAGCCATGTCTTTTTCAGGGACGATGCTGTATGCCCACCCTTGACTAGACCCTACAGAGGACCTTTCCTTGTACTGGAAAGGAACAAGAAGGCATTCCGAATATCCATCCATGGGCAGGAAGACTGGGTATCAATAGATTGTCTCAAACCCTCATTCCTGGAGGAGGGCAATGGAGGCGGACCCCAAGACCTCCCACAGGATGCAGCAGCCCCTCAGACAACCCCGGGCACAGGAAGGAGGTGTGGGCTTCCCGCATTCCTGGAGGAGGGCAACAGAGGCGGACCCCAAGACCTCCCACAGGATGCGGCAGCCCCTCAGACAACCCCGGGCACAGGAAAGAGGTGTGGGCGTCCCACATTCCTGGGGAAGGGCAATGGAGGCAGACCCCAAGACCTCCCACAGGATGTGGCAGCCCCTCAGGCAACCCCGGGCGCAGGAAGGAGGCGTGGGCATCCCAGGAAAACCCAGAAAGTGGACAGAGAGGCACCTCAATAAACCACTGCAGAGGACACAGGGAAGGTGACTACCCTCTCCAATTGACACCGAGAAAGCAAGGTCCCCTTCGTCGCCCCAGCAGATACCTGATTTAATCAGACGTTGCCTCATTCTTGGGGGTGGGGGGAGGGGAGTATTGTAAAGGCCCCGCTCAATGCGTTCTCTGTAGAGAACATCTCATTTTCTGCATTGCCTTCACATCGACCTAAGGCACTTCTTCAGGATCTTGAGTTGAATTCTTTTGCCATCCTGTTTCCGCTTTTGAACTGCGTAGTCACTACCTTCTCCATGTCTCTTTCGGCTGCGCATTCGACCAGAATTCAACTCAAGTTCCTGAAGAAGTGTCTGTCTGAACAAGTGCTCCCTAAATCCTTGCTACCACGCCGTTTAAGATATGACAATCACCCATTCAACGAATTCAGTGCCATGATGTTAAAACGCCACATAGCAGCCGCAAAGCAAAAAGAGAAAGAAAAATTTAAGGAACTAGAAAAAGACCGAATTTCATTTAATCATTCTATCCCGGATAATTGGAAGGACTCGCTGCGACAAGAAATTTATGGAAAATTTCGTAGGACTACAGATGCCCTAACAAGAAAACTCGACAGAAAACTAAAAAATCTTATTGATAGCAGTGACTGGACTAATAGTGCACGCAATGACTGTGTTGTAAGTTTATCAAGTAAACAAATAAGTGAAAAAGTTGTGAGCTTGCTTGGATATGGTTTATCCTTCTTTGTATCTAACAGATCCACTGCTTTAACGATTGCGTCGTCCCTATATATATTTGAAAAACATTGTGATATTCATCAAAATCATATTGATATAGTTAAAGGTATCATTTATGGAGCTGCGAATGTTAGGCATGAAAGCAATTTCCCTGCTCGCTATAAGAAAAGCTTGACCGACCTTAAAAAAGACAATACAATTCACATCACAAAAGCTGATAAATCGAATAGTATTGTAATTTTAGATAAAGTAGACTACATATCACGTATGCAAGCCCTACTGGATGATGATACGACATACAAAAAACTAACAAAAAATCCCCTTGATCAAGTCATAAAATGTTTCAACAACACAGTGAAAAAAATCCTTAAAGATAAAAAAGAACTAATGGGTCAGTTGTCGGTAAAATTTCCCTCGTTACCTTACTTGTACGGATCAGTAAAAACCCACAAAGAAAACAATCCTATGCGGCCTCTTATCAGTACTGTTGGCTCAATATCATATAAACTTTCGAAATATATTACCAAACTCTTGTCTCCATTACTTGGAACTATCTCAGATTCTCACGTATATAATAGTCTAGATTTAGTTGATATATTAAACAAAATCACTTTTGCCACACTGATAGATTCGTTAGTTTTGATGTTTGTTCTCTTTTTACTAAAGTCCCTATA
>JANJGK010009236.1:0-2500 GCA_039081455.1 Macrobrachium rosenbergii
AGAGAGAGGGAGGGAGAGAGGGATGAATATCATGAAGCAGAAGAAGAGTGAGAGAGAGAATCCTCGAAAGCTAGAGAGAGAGAGAGAGAGAGAGAGAGAGAGAGAGGACAATAATTATTTTTCGGATAACTGGACTCACAGACTCACCAGTAGATACTCGAGAGAGAAGCTCTGTCGTTAAAGACAAAATCTGGACATTCAGACGAAAAGGAAGAAATGGTTTCCAGAGACCGAAGCCAAACCACTAGAAGAATAGAGTTGACCCACAGGGCCTCATGTTCGACTGGCTAATATTTCGGGACACCAAGAGTGGTATTAAATTATTTCCCACAGTCTGCAATGGAGGGAAAGTCTGGTTTGGATCGTGACTTCCAGAGGACAGGTTTATTCCATGTCTGGAAAAGTGGTCTATTGGTCGGGACCTTACACAGAAGTTTAAATAGCAAGTGAGGTCTCCTTTCTGAAAGTCTTCAGAATAATTGTGAAATGAGCTTTTCAATCCCATCAGTTGACGAGAGAGTCAAAAGACAGTTGGTCGGGACCTTACACAGAAGTTTAAATAGCAAGTGAGGTCTCCTTTCTGAAAGTCTTCAGAATAATTGTGAAATGAGCTTTTCAATCCCATCAGTTGACGAGAGAGTCAAAAGACAGTTGGTCGGGACCTTACACAGAAGTTTAAATAGCAAGTGAGGTCTCCTTTCTGAAAGTCTTCAGAATAATTGTGAAATGAGCTTTTCAATCCCATCAGTTGACGAGAGAGTCAAAAGACAGTTGGTCGGGACCTTACACAGAAGTTTAAATAGCAAGTGAGGTCTCCTTTCTGAAAGTCTTCAGAATAATTGTTGAAATGAGCTTTTCAATCCCATCAGTTGACGAGAGAGTCAAAAGACAGTTGGTCGGGACCTTACACAGAAGTTTAAATAGCAAGTGAGGTCTCCTTTCTGAAAGTCTTCAGAATAATTGTGAAATGAGCTTTTCAATCCCATCAGTTGACGAGAGAGTCAAAAGACAGTTGGTCGGGACCTTACACAGAAGTTTAAATAGCAAGTGAGGTCTCCTTTCTGAAAGTCTTCAGAATAATTGTGAAATGAGCTTTTCAATCCCATCAGTTGACGAGAGAGTCAAAAGACAGTTTATTTTTTATAATTTTACTTTCTGAATACCTACACGCTGCACTTTCTATGCAGAAAGAACATGAATTTTCTGGGCATAGTAATCAATAATTCTTGTCAAAGCAGATGTCGTGGGTATTGAGTTTACAAGTGCCCTGTCGATTTCTCTGTTTTTTCTGTGTGTGTGTGTGTGAGTTTACCTCTTTTGACGGATATCTGGATTTCTGTCACGAGGAAAACATTAGCACAATATACACGTGACAGATATAGCCTATTAGCAGAACTCTGTATAAAACCTGGGATAAAACACTGTATAAAACCTGGGATAAATATCCATGAATTTTATTGATATTTAGCCACTCAAAGGAAACATTTCAAATGATATCAAAGCATTAAACACTAAGGCCTATCTGCAGTACATCTTCCCCTATACAACGACCCTTCTAACAAAAGAAATCATTACCTTCATCTCCTTCCATTCGTGTTCGCAATCCATCTCGTTCTGTCCCTCCAAACTGGGTAACAGGAATAATAGCCCTTTTAGCTTCCCTCTGAAGCTACATTCACCATTCGTTGAAGCCCAGTGAAGCTCGTGATAAAACAAAAAGATTTCCTTGAGTATTACAAGAAGAAGCTGGTAGAGAACTTGGTTCTAGATTCACACAAATATGAAAAAAAAGTAAAATAAACTTCCCTCTGCTGAAGCTACAGCCACCATTCGTTGAAGCCCAGTGAAGCTCGTGATAAAAAAAAAAAAAAGGATTTCCTTAAGTATTACAAATGGAAGCTGGTAGAGAACTTGGTTCTAGATTCACACAAATATAAAAAAAAGGTAAAATAAACTTCCCTCTGCTGAAGCTACAGACACCATTCGTTGAAGGCCAATGAAGTTCGTGAAAAATGGCTTTCCTTAAGTATTACAAGAGGAAACTGGTACAGAAACGTGCTTCTGAATTCGCAAAAGTATAAAAAAAAATGGCAGAGAAGACGCCATTTTCTCCCAGCGGTCTATGGGTTCGGGGGATTTACATTTTATGGACTATCAAGGGTTTATAGCTTGGGAGTATGATATAGAAAAATGTAAGGAAAGAAGATTGTGACGTAGGAGATACAAAGAACAAAATAGTAAAAAAATGCGCCGAAGTTTCTTCGGCGCAATCGAGTTTTCTGTACAGCCGCTACAGCGTATAATCAAGGCCACCGAAAATGGGTCTATCTTTTGGTGGTCTCGTATAATGCTGTATGAGCCGAGGCGCATGAAATTTTAACCATGGCCTGGTGGTGAAACTGGCCAACATCGTTGCCAGACGCACGATTATGGCTAACTTTAACCTTGAATAAAATAAAAACTACTGAGGCTAGAGGGCTGCAATTTGGTATGTTTGATG
>JANJGK010009236.1:5000-10000 GCA_039081455.1 Macrobrachium rosenbergii
AATTACAGCCTTGAATAAAGATTAGGAGAAATGATTTCCTTTAATTTCTCAAGTTAAAGAAAAAGATCTGAAAGTATGGGAGATATTTCAGCTTTAATTAAACCATACGGGTCTGATGAGTTTTCAGTTTAAAATTTATAATTCCTCATAAAATGTGAATTCACTTTCTAATGTCATATAACTTAAAGATAATTAAGTAAGGGTGTGAAATGTTTCAGCCCCCCTTTCATATTAAAATGTTGTAAAAAATATTGATTTATGATAAGATAAATTTCAGGAAGCGTAAGGAAATTTACTTTTCAATGTTATACCAACTGATAATAATTAATTTAGGATATGGGATGTGTCAGTCCCTTCATCAATATTAATAAAAAAAAAATATATAACTTAAAATAAAAAATCACAAAAGTTACGAAAATACATCAGACAAACAGAAAAAAAATTATCTTTATGATTTGTTCGATATCCATAAATTATATATAAAAAAAGTTATTGTTTCAAAATAAAAACAAGTTAAAATTCTCCGAAGTTTCTTCAGCGCAGTCGAGTTTTCTGTACAGCGTATAATCAAGGCGGACAGAAAAAGTGAGGTCAGGAAAAAGTGCGGACGGACAGACAAAGTCGGAGCAATAATTTTCTTTTTAGAAAACTAAAAATCACTAAATACTGCTTTAGATAATCACAAAAATTAGTATTGCCTCCTCATATATGTACATCTCTGTACATCTTAACATTAATTGAGAAACATTACTCAAATTACTATGCCTGAAACATTCAACTGAATCATCACGAATTTAAATAATAATAATAATATAATAATAATAATAATAATAATAATAATAATAATAATACTAAACAAACCAACCGTATGATTATCATAAACTGGTTTGTAATCAATGCTTAATTTCACACTAACACTGATTTATTTAACTGTATATAAAAAAATATTAATAAATAAAAAAAATGTTGAATGGACGGCTCTGTCTCAAACTTTATGATACATATATTCCGTGAAATTTCGTTACCGAAATTTTATTGGAGTCCGGCGCTCGTGACGGTTGGATAAAAATGGGTACTGTACATGTACAGTGTGTATATGTATATGTATATATATATATATATATATATATATATATATATATATATATATATAAATATGTATATATATATATGTATATGTATACATACATATATATATGTATATATATATATATATATATATATATATATATATATATATATATATATATATATATATATATATATATATATACTGTATACACACACACATATCAAATATTCATGTGCAATTGTCTGCAACCATATGACAGTTGACCTTTACTCTATTGTAACACCCCACGTAAACACCTGCACATTACACCTGCATCGACACACACACACACACGAGTAAAAATACACCTGTTCTGTGCCAAAGTCTACGCTGATGAACTAAAAGTATATCTCCGAACTGTAATCCATTTCATTCAAATACGCTTTTCCCCCTCCTGCCCAAATCGCTCGCCCCCAAAAAATTGGAAATGAATTTGAAATACAGGAAAATTCAATTTGGGCCAAAAACGAAATGCGAGTGGATATTTCACATATCAAAAAGGGATGAGAAGATTTTATATATCAAAAAGTGATGAGAAGATTTCATGCATCATAAATGGGATGAGAACGTCGAGAATAAAAGGCAGGGAATATAGTTGGACGCAATCGAGGGTGAAATTCACTGAATAGGGAACTGTACTGTATCTGTTTAAAATGTATTTTGACATTCTCTCGCGTGCGAGTTGGAGAAGTGATACGTAGCATATGTGCTTGTTGCTGTTTTAAATGCTTCGTGTTGTACTTTCTGTATTCTCCAGAATATTAGCTTGAATATTCAAAACGACAGGCTATTGTTCAAGATATTTTTTTTAAAAGGCTAAATTGACAGCTTACCTGGTCAGGATAATTAGGCTGTGATTAGTAGACCAATATTCTAAATAAAAAAAATAATTTCGAAAAACTCTGCAAATATAGAACCAAAAGGCTTTATATTATATATCATTCTTCTCGTACACATATTTCATAATCTTTATTATTATTATTATTATTATTATTATTATTATTATTATTATTATTATTATTATTATTATTATTTTCTATGGGAGAATAATTCAAATCAGATTCATTGAAAATTACCCATGAATGTCTCTCTCTCTCTCTCTCTCTCTCTCTCTCTCTCTCTCTCGCTCTCTCTCTCTCTCTCTCTCTCTCTCTCTTTCTTTTTCTTCCTACTTCTGAAATTTGAAATGTTCTCAAATACAAGCGCAGCAATTTAGATGCATCTCTGAGTGTGATCGTCACTGTGAACCTAAAAGAACGACCTACATATAAATACAAAATTGAACGTACTTTATTCTTATATATATTAAAAGAACGACGTAAATATGAATGGCGTTGATATGAATATAAACAAAATTATACGCACTTTAGCCTTTTATATTAAAAGAACGACCCACAAGGAAATATAAATACAAAACTATCTTATTATAAATCTTCTGGAATAAGTGATTCAAAGCTTCAAGTACTTCACTCTTTTTTATAATAAAAGAACCACCTAGATACAAATACAAATGTACTTTAGTCTTTCAACATTAAAAGAACGACATACACGTAAATGTAAATGCAAAATTATCTCATAATAAATCTTCTGGAATAAGAGATTCAAATCATGCTACGTACGAGAAAATATGTCAATTAAAAAGTGTTTTAATATTTGATAGCAAAAGACACAAAGCTCCATGGCACGTGGGGACTAAAAAAAGCACTCGTCACACTTTTAATTATCTCTCATGGCATCGAATTTGAGAACCACTCTGAAGCAATGCGTTTGCTGCGTTTTGTTTATAATTGGTGCACGATGGACGGAGCTCATTTGTATGTTAATTCCCCGCTGTAAAAACTTATCATTAAACCGTTCTGTTTGTTCGGATGTTGCCTGGAATGAATGTTTCATGTTTAGAAACATTATCTCTCTTTTTTTTTTTGGTTGGTATAAAATTAAAGAAATCTGTGATTCTTAAATTCACAGATTTGTAGAACGAGTGGGTGCAAGAGAATTGCCTTTCAAAAAGTATAGTTTGTGATATATATATATACTATACTATATATATATATATATATATATATATATATATATATATATATATATATATATATATGTGTATATATATTCGTAACTAGATAGCCAAGTAGATAGATAGATAGATAGATAGATAGATAGATAGATAGATAGATAGATAGATAGGTCAACAACGAAACAGTACCATATAATGAACTGTAAATATAACAATCATTATTAAATAAATAACTACAAATGCATAAATATGTATCAAAATGTATCCACTTTTATATACCAGTTATCGACGAGCTAATTAAAAAGTTGCATTGACTGAGAAAATGAACCTGGGCCATTTTTTTTCAAATGGAAGTGAAAATTACTACATAATTAGTCAGGACGTGTGTAGTCAGTTTTATATCATTAGTGCAATTAATTTCCTTTCCTAATTAGTGAGATCTGTCGATATGGTGTCGTCTCCCCGGCACAGGTCAGTTTTCGTTCTTGTGAAATTGCTTAGATATGTCAGTCTGCGTCTTCGTGAAGTTAATTTGTCTTAATTGAAAGGACCCTAATGTTATGGCATAATAAGTTAATGAAGTCAAATGTATTCTAACTTTGCCACTGAAGATAATTAAGTGTCTGGTTGAATTAATTTTTATTAATTAAAGGACACAAATGTAAGTAAATATTAAAAATATAAAATAAAATTTAATCTTTCTATCATTTGCCATTGAACACAATCGTCTTGTGGAATTAATTTGTTTCAATTTAAAGGACCCTGATGTTATGGAACAATAAATTGATGAAATCATATTTAATCTAATTTTGCCACTGAAGATAATTAAGTTTCTCGTGGAATGAATTTGTCTTAATTTAAAGGACCCTAATGTTATGGAACAATAAATTTTATTTTATCTCTTTATTATTTATTTACATTTATGTCCTTTAAATTAAAAACAAATTAACTCCACAAGACACTTAATTATCTTCAGTGGAAAATGATAGATAGATTAAATTTCATTTTATCTTTTTATTATTCTACTCAGCTGCAAATTACAAATCTGTGCCAATAACAAAAATATTTCATTGGAAAAGAACTCTGTAAGGTAGCGGCAAGTTCCTCCTCCACAAGTGATACACTTCACAAAGTCATAAACTCCCGAAGAAGAGACTTGAGAGAGAGAGAGAGAGAGAGAGAGAGAGAGAGAGAGAGAGAGAGAGAATACGCCGGCAATGCGAACACACTGTCCTCTGTCGACGTGTTTAACAAATAGCTTGAAACTTCAGAGAGGCCGAGAGAGACCTAACTCGGAAAGAACTTAAATTGCTTGAACAAGTTATGCGCATTGTTAACGTACATTGTAACTTTATACCAGCAAGGAAGGAAGGGATAGAGAGAGAGAGAGAGAGAGAGAGAGAGAGAGAGAGAGAGAGAGAGAGTCTTTAGATAGACTCTTTAAAGAGGAGATTCGCAGAAACTTCTGCCCTGGGGAAGTCAGACCAGCCAGTCCTTCAGTGCATGTTTTTTTTTCGGTTTGAAGGAAAATAATGTGGTATTAACCAAGTTTTTAAAAATAATTGTAATAATCTTTAATTCCTGTTTTTTTATTGTCAGTATGAATAATTCTATTTTTTTAATTTTTAGAGTTACAAATGAACAATCTTTAAATTTCACTTTTTATGGTGTACACTCCCTAATATAATTTTGAATAAGAAAATTAATCATAACAATCTTTAACTTCTATTTTTTATTGTCAGTGTACTTCACTTTTTTCATATTTTTAACTACAAACAACACTACTAACATTACACACACACAGACACACACACATACATACATACATACATACATACATACATACATACATACATACATACATACATACATCCA
>JANJGK010009236.1:12500-22567 GCA_039081455.1 Macrobrachium rosenbergii
GCGAAGTTTATGGTTAAAATGAACTGGATGACGAAGCAGATCAACTAAAAGAGATTTTCAAGAGGGAAAAGTACATCACGAGAATGGCAGATAGCTTCAGTCTGTAATTGTTTACTGCTGAAAATATGGACTACTTCGCGGAGCAGCATGAAGTCGAGGTTCCCGCCTTCTGCGATTATTCGGCACCTCTACAGTCGTATTGTCACTCACGGACGCAAGCTCTTCATTCGAAATAAGGAAGGAAATAATCAAGAAGAGAGGAAGACAGTGGAACGGAGGAACTGAAGAATTTATACGAAATAAAAGGTAGAGAACTTGAGGTGTTTTCTAAGCTGATTGAGAGGGGATTTTGGATGCCCAAAATTACCGCTGGGAGCAGTTCTTCGCTCGAAATAAGAAGGAGAAGAAACAAAAAAGAGACGACATCGGCGTGGAGGTATACTGAAGAATGCTGACGAAGAAAAAAGTAGATAACCTGAGGTGTTAGAAACTACTTCAAAGATTTTGGATTCACAGAATTACTTTTCGGAGAAGCAAGGAAGAATCGAAGGGATGATCAATATCGTCAGTAAGAGGGAATCTCATAAGTTTAAAGAAGACGACTCCTTAAAGCAAAGAAGCTGTTTATGTGCCAGAAAAAGAACTCCAAGTAATGGTTATCGCGATGTTGAAATGATCTAAAACCATCGAGATTTTCCTTGAAGACATTTTGGAATCCTTCAGTCTCCGGCTCCTGGAAGGACGAGAGAAATGCCATTCGCGCATGCGCCGAGCTTCAAAGTGTCCAAGAACAATCTCCGAGATGCTTCAAATCGTCTGGAAGCCTTCGGAGACAGAAAGTGTCAGTTTTGAAAAGTAGGGTAAGAGAAAGCAAAGAGTATTGGTGAGGGGAAGGGTCCGACCCAGAGGCCGCTTCCTTCCTCCAAGGAAGCAGCCTATGGGTCTGACCCTTCCCATGGAAAGGGCCCAAGCCCTTTAAGGATTGGCCCCAAAAGCCTACAAGGCTTGCCAGTCTTTTGAGGGCAGCCTTGAAGGGAAGGGTCTGACCCAGAGGCTGCTTCCTCGGAGGAAGGCAGGTATCCTGCCAGGCTGGGGAAGCGGGCCTGGAGAGGGCCCAAGAACTTCAAGGATGAGGCCCAAAGTCCTCCAAGGATGGCCAGTCTCTTGAGGGCAGCCTTGAAGGGAAGGGTCCGACCCAGAGGCTGCTTCCTCGGAAGAAGGCAGGTATCCTGCCAGGCTGGGGAAGCAGGCCTGGAGAGGGCCCAAGAACTTCAAGGATGAGGCCCAAAGTCCTCCAAGGATGGCCAGTCTCTTAAGGGCAGCCTTGAAGGGAAGGGTCTGACCCAGAGGCTGCTTCCTCGGAGGAAGGCAGGTATCCTGCCAGGCTGGGGAAGCGGGCCTGGAGAGGGACCAAGAACTTCAAGGATGAGACCCAAAGTCCTCCAAGGATGGCCAGTCTCTTGAGGGCAGCCTTGAAGGGAAGGGTCCGACCCAGAGGCTGCTTCCTCGGAGGAAGGCAGGTATCCTGCCAGGCTGGGGAAGCAGGCCTGGAGAGGGCCCAAGAACTTCAAGGATGAGGACCAAAGTCCTCCAAGGATGGCCAGTCTCTTAAGGGCAGCCTTGAAGGGAAGGGTCTGACCCAGAGGCTGCTTCCTCGGAGGAAGGCAGGTATCCTGCCAGGCTGGGGAAGCAGGCCTGGAGAGGGCCCAAGAACTTCAAGGATGAGACCCAAAGTCCTCCAAGGATGGCCAGTCTCTTGAGGGCAGCCTTGAAGGGAAGGGTCCGACCCAGAGGCTGCTTCCTCGGAGGAAGGCAGGTATCCTGCCAGGCTGGGGAAGCAGGCCTGGAGAGGGTCCAATAACTTCAAGGATGAGGCCCAAAGTCCTCCTAGGCTGGCCAGTCTCTTAAGGACAGCCTTGAAGGGAAGGGTCTAACCCAGAGGTTGCTTCCTCGGAGGAAGGCAGGTATCCCGCCAGGCTGGGGAAGCAGGCCTGGAGAGGGACCAAGAACTTCAAGGATGAGACCCAAAGTCCTCCAAGGCTGGCCAGTCTCTTGAGGGCAGCCTTGAAGGGATGGGTGGGCAGCCTTGAAGGGATGGGTCCGACCCAGAGGCTGCTTCCTCGGAGGAAGGCAGGTATCCTGCCAGGCTGGGGAAGCAGGCCTGGAGAGGGCCCAAGAACTTCAAGGATGAGACCCAAAGTCCTCCAAGGATGGCCAGTCTCTTAAGGGCAGCCTTGAAGGGAAGGGTCTGACCCAGAGGCTGCTTCCTCGGAGGAAGGCAGGCATCCTGCCAGGCTGGGGAAGCGGGCCTGGAGAGGGCCCAAGAACTTCAAGGATGAGACCCAAAGTCCTCCAATGATGGCCAGTCTCTTGAGGGCAGCCTTGAAGGGAAGGGTCCAACCCAGAGGCTACTTCCTCGGAGGAAGGCAGGTATCCTGCCAGGCTGGGGAAGCAGACCTGGAGAGGGCCCAAGAACTTCAAGGATGAGGACCAAAGTCCTCCAAGGATGGCCAGTCTCTTAAGGGCAGCCTTGAAGGGAAGGGTCTGACCCAGAGGCTGCTTCCTCGGAGGAAGGCAGGTATCCTGCCAGGCTGGGGAAGCGGGCCTGGAGAGGGCCCAAGAACTTCAAGGATGAGACCCAAAGTCCTCCAAGGATGGCCAGTCTCTTGAGGGCAGCCTTGAAGGGAAGGGTCCGACCCAGAGGCTGCTTCCTCGGAGGAAGGCAGGTATCCTGCCAGGCTGGGGAAGCAGGCCTGGAGAGGGTCCAAGAACTTCAAGGATGAGGCCCAAAGTCCTCCTAGGCTGGCCAGTCTCTTAAGGACAGCCTTGAAGGGAAGGGTCTGACCCAGAGGTTGCTTCCTCTGAGGAAGGCAGGTATCCTGCCAGGCTGGGGAAGCGGGCCTGGAGAGGGACCAAGAACTTCAAGGATGAGACCCAAAGTCCTCCAAGGCTGGCCAGTCTCTTGAGGGCAGCCTTGAAGGGATGGGTCCGACCCAGAGGCTGCTTCCTCGGAGGAAGGCAGGTATCCTGCCAGGCTGGGGAAGCAGGCCTGGAGAGGGCCCAAGAACTTCAAGGATGAGGCCCAAAGTCCTCCAAGGATGGCCAGTCTCTTAAGGGCAGCCTTGAAGGGAAGGGTCTGACCCAGAGGCTGCTTCCTTGGAGGAAGGCAGGTATCCTGCCAGGCTGGGGAAGCAGGCCTGGAGAGGGCCCAAGAACTTCAAGGATGAGACCCAAAGTCCTCCAAGGCTGGCCAGTCTCTTGAGGGCAGCCTTGAAGGGAAGGGTCCGACCCAGAGGCTGCTTCCTCGGAGGAAGGCAGGTATCCTGCCAGGCTGGGGAAGCAGGCCTGGAGAGGGCCCAAGAACTTCAAGGATGAGGCCCAAAAGCCTCCTAGGCTGGCCAGTCTCTTAAGGACAGCCTTGAAGGGAAGGGTCTGACCCAGAGGTTGCTTCCTCGGAGGAAGGCAGGTATCCTGCCAGGCTGGGGAAGCGGGCCTGGAGAGGGACCAAGAACTTCAAGGATGAGACCCAAAGTCCTCCAAGGCTGGCCAGTCTCTTGAGGGCAGCCTTGAAGGGATGGGTGGGCAGCCTTGAAGGGATGGGTCCGACCCAGAGGCTGCTTCCTCGGAGGAAGGCAGGTATCCTGCCAGGCTGGGGAAGCAGGCCTGGAGAGGGCCCAAGAACTTCAAGGATGAGGCCCAAAGTCCTCCAAGGATGGCCAGTCTCTTAAGGGCAGCCTTGAAGGGAAGGGTCTGACCCAGAGGCTGCTTCCTCAGAGGAAGGCAGGTATCCTGCCAAACTGGGGAAGCGGGCCTGGAGAGGGCCCAAGAACTTCAAGGATGAGACCCAAAGTCCTCCAAGGATGGCCAGTCTCTTGAGGGCAGCCTTGAAGGGAAGGGTCCGACCCAGAGGCTGCTTCCTCGGAGGAAGGCAGGTATCCTGCCAGGCTGGGGAAGCAGACCTGGAGAGGGCCCAAGAACTTCAAGGATGAGGACCAAAGTCCTCCAAGGCTGGCCAGTCTCTTAAGGGCAGCCTTGAAGGGAAGGGTCTGACCCAGAGGCTGCTTCCTCGGAGGAAGGCAGGTATCCTGCCAGGCTGGGGAAGCGGGCCTGGAGAGGGCCCAAGAACTTCAAGGATGAGACCCAAAGTCCTCCAAGGATGGCCAGTCTCTTGAGGGCAGCCTTGAAAGGAAGGGTCCGACCCAGAGGCTGCTTCCTTGGAGGAAGGCAGGTATCCTGCCAGGCTGGGGAAGCAGGCCTGGAGAGGGTCCAAGAACTTCAAGGATGAGGCCCAAAGTCCTCCTAGGCTGGCCAGTCTCTTAAGGACAGCCTTGAAGGGAAGGGTCTGACCCAGAGGTTGCTTCCTCGGAGGAAGGCAGGTATCCTGCCAGGCTGGGGAAGCGGGCCTGGAGAGGGACCAAGAACTTCAAGGATGAGACCCAAAGTCCTCCAAGGCTGGCCAGTCTCTTGAGGGCAGCCTTGAAGGGATGGGTGGGCAGCCTTGAAGGGATGGGTCCGACCCAGAGGCTGCTTCCTCGGAGGAAGGCAGGTATCCTACCAGGCTGGGGAAGCAGGCCTGGAGAGGGCCCAAGAACTTCAAGGATGAGGCCCAAAGTCCTCCAAGGATGGCCAGTCTCTTAAGGGCAGCCTTGAAGGGAAGGGTCTGACCCAGAGGCTGCTTCCTTGGAGGAAGGCAGGTATCCTACCAGGCTGGGGAAGCAGGCCTGGAGAGGGCCCAAGAACTTCAAGGATGAGACCCAAAGTCCTCCAAGGCTGGCCAGTCTCTTGAGGGCAGCCTTGAAGGGAAGGGTCCGACCCAGAGGCTGCTTCCTCGGAGGAAGGCAGGTATCCTGCCAGGCTGGGGAAGCAGGCCTGGAGAGGGCCCAAGAACTTCAAGGATGAGGCCCAAAGGCCTCCAAGACTGGCCAGTCTCTTAACCCTATCTGGTGCAAGTTGGGTCTGGGCAGACCCACCCTACGGGATTTTTTTCATTTTTAGATAATTTTATTTAATAATCGTTTTTAGTTGATTCTATGATTACCAAAATATGGGAAATTATTAATTATTTTCATTTTCATTAACGAAGAAGAACAATGGTACTTAACAGACACACAAAAGTCATCAGTAGAAATCCGAGTCTGATATTTGATGAATCTAAATAACGGAACAGAACAACGCTGAATTTTATCCAGTAACTTGAACTGAAACGCTTTTATTATAATATATATATCAAGAGTCTGAAAGAGAATTGCTGTTCCATGCAAGTTCACGGACCAGAAATTATGAACGGGTTAATATTCGGTGAAGATTCAGTCGAATATTCACAGAATATTCACTCTATGAATACAATCCGAATATTCACTCTCCTTACGTGATAACAGTGAGGAATATTAATGAATATAGATTGCGCATTTTAAAACCAACACTTCAATTGACATGGCTTCATTTCTGGATTATTCAGCATTGCAATGGCTCCCTTTCCTCTCTCCGTTATTCTGTCTGTCACTCTCTCCTCCCATTTCCTTTGGGCTGCCTGTGCTCAGCCACATATTCTTCGCCCGTGCACCCTCCGCCCCCTCCCCCCCGGGGACATCGAAAACTCAAGAGTCGGTTTGCCAATGTTAAAAGCAAGATCTAAAACATTCCTGGGAGCTTGTTCCGGCCACCACCACCTCCTCTTCCTCCTCCTCCTCCTCCTCCTCCTCCTCCTCCTCCTCCTCCTCCTCCTCCTCCTCCTCCTCCTCCGGCTGCAACCTCTGTTTACTCACACGAGAGACGGCGGAGGACACATGAGACTAAGATTTCCCCCGAAGACATTCCTCCTTAGGAATCTGCAGAAGCTGTGAATGCATCACAACTCCTTTTATCAGACACTTCCCTGCCTTCTCTATGAGAGAGAGAGAGAGAGAGAGAGAGAGAGAGAGAGAGAGAGAAATAAAGGCGACCCCATTGTCTTAGCATCGTATTATAGGACTGTGCTTAGACATTTTTCTTAAACTGTATATCGACGAAATCCAGCATTTTTAACACAAAAAAATTTAACACGAGATAATATGGCGCACCCTTTCGTAAGAGCGCCCAAGCTTTCCACTGAGGCTGAGCTTTCCCTTATCGCTTTTCTGACCTTCACTATTTAGTGTTGAAGGGTTCGAGGTCAATGGCACACGGTAGAAAAACCTTCGGTTCCTTTTTTTTTATTTTTTTTTTATTTATCTTTACGTCCCGTTCTCATTGCTGCTTCGGTTCGTCATGGATTTTATGCGCTATACTTTTTACACATTTTATTAATTTTATTCATTATTTACGTTGTAAAACAACTTCCCTCTCCCCGCCCCCACCCCCACTTCAGGAAAGAGCTTCCTAAATGCCTGCTTCAGTCACCTTGCACCTACAGACGGGACAAAGGAAAATGAATGACATGAATTGAAGGCAACTTACAAGACGCAGAAAAGGTCGTGATGCAGACATCATACATTTTATACATTTTATTATACTCTCATTGCGTTGTAAAATACCACCCACCCACCCCACCACCCGCCCCCGCCCACCAAATAGCCTCCGGAAGGCCTGCGTCAGTTGATGCAATGCGTCGCCTCTGCTGTTGCAGTGAGTGACGTCACCCG
This sequence comes from Macrobrachium rosenbergii, assembly GCA_039081455.1. NCBI lineage: Eukaryota > Metazoa > Arthropoda > Malacostraca > Decapoda > Palaemonidae > Macrobrachium > Macrobrachium rosenbergii. The sequence goes on from JANJGK010009236.1 coordinate 19,121, forward strand.
TGTTGTTGCAGGAGGTGACGTCACCCGTGTTGTTGCAGTAGGTGACGTCACCCGTGTTGTTACAGTGGGTGACGTCACCCGTGTTGTTGCAGTGGGTGACGTCACCCGTGTTGTTGCAGTAGGTGACATCACCTCTGTTGTTGCAGTGGGTGACGTCACCTCTGTTGTTGCAGTGGGTGACGTCACTCGTGATGTTGCAGAAGGTGACGTCACCCGTGTTGTTGCAGTGGGTGACTCACTCGTGTTGTTGCAGTAGGTGACATCACCTCTGTTGTTGCAGTGGGTGACGTCACCTCTGTTGTTGCAGTGGGCGATGTCACTCGTGTTGTTGCAGAAGGTGACGTCACCTGTGTTATTGCAGTAGGTGACATCACCTCTGTTGTTGCAGTGGGTGACGTCACCTCTGTTGTTGCAGTGGGTGACGTCAGTCGTGTTGTTGCAGAAGGTGACGTCACCCGTGTTGTTGCAGTGGGTGACTCACCCGTGTTGTTGCAGTGGGTGACTCAACCGTGTTGTTGCAGTAGGTGACATCACCTCTGTTGTTGCAGTGGGTGACGTCACCTCTGTTGTTGCAGTGGGTGACGTCACTCGTGTTGTTGCAGAAGGTGACGTCACCCGTGTTGTTGCAGTAGGTGACATCACCTCTGTTGTTGCAGTGGGTGACGTCACCTCTGTTGTTGCAGTGGGTGATGTCACTCGTGTTGTTGCAGTGGGTGACTCATCCGTGTTGTTGCAGTAGGTGACATCACCTCTGTTGTTGCAGTGGGTGACGTCACCTCTGTTGTTGCAGTGGGTGACGTCACCTCTGTTGTTGTAGTAGGTGACGTCATCACTGTTATTCGAAATTCTTTGATTCGAGCTCGGAGGTTCGAGGTTGGAGATTCGGGGTTCAAAGCTCGAGGTTGAAATTCAGGGTCAGAAAATCAAGGTTCAAAATTCGAGGTCCAAAAAATCGGCGTTCGATATTCGGGGTTCGAGCTTCGAAATTCGAGATTCGGAATTATGGGTTCGAAATTCGAAGTTCGATCATGGAGGTTCGGAAGTCCAGGTTCGAGGTTCGAAATTCGAGCTCTGAAAAACGGGGTTCGAGCTTTGAGGTTCAAAATTCGAGGTTCGAGTTTCGAGGTCTGAAATTCGGGGTTTGAAGTTTGAGGTTTGAGCTTTGGAGTTCGAAATACGAAGATCAAGCTTGCAGGTTCGAGATTCGAGGTCCGAGGTCCGAAATCCAGGTTCGAAATTGGAGACTGAAGGTCGGTGGAGTCCAGCAGGGTGGTGCCTATCCCCTCCTCCACGGACCCCGAGCCCTACAGTTTAAGTCAGACATTTATTTACCTTAATAACAACATTAATAATGATAATACTAATAACAATAATAATAATAACATTTAATTACATAATAATAATAAATGGACAAAGTTCCCCCTGGCAAGTTGCTCTGTACGGGGAAGGGGGGGTCCCCTCCCCAGGGGAAGGGGGAGGTAATTCACACTGTAGGAGGAGCGGGAGGAGGAGAGGGTTGAGGTGGAATCTTAACTCCTCCTCCTGCTCCTCCTGCAATGTGTGCAATGTGAAATCTAGAGGAGAAGCCATTTTCATGAGAAGACTCCTCTTATGTGACTTAAATAAGTTGAAGAAAGAGAATATTTTTCTTTATTTTTAATGATCAGTGGAGCATTAGGCCTAATATTAGTCTGCCTTGTAGCCTCTGGGCCTCGAAGGTGTCAGATTCTAGTATTATTATTATTATTATTATTATTATTATTATTATTATTATTATTATTATTATTATTATTATTATTATGTAAAAAGACGAATTGTACTTTTGAAAAGAAATTGCTAATAAAAAAAGTCGACGCCTAATGCAGCCGTTTTGTGGGAGTTTACTTTATGCGAAAACGGGGAACTCGGCCTCTGGGGGATGAAGCAGAGTTGGGCAGGGGTGGGGAGAGAGAGAGAGAGAGAGAGAGAGAGAGAGAGAGAGAGAGAGAGAGAATTATTTTAATACCAGGAACAGGAATTATTCACTGATGAATGGCTTCAATTAATTATTATTATTACAGTTTACTTGGAATCCTTATTTGATTTATTATTATTATCATTATATTGCTGCACAAACATGTGACCACTTACAACATACATGCACAAACATGGAGTTGATATCAGTGACGTCATCTCCGCCTCAGGCGAGGAGGGGATTCAGGAATAGGCCTATGAAGAAAAATAGACACAAACTCTTTTCTCTCTCTCTCTCTCTCTCTCTCTCTCTCTCTCTCTCTCTTTCTCTCTCTCTCTCTCTCTCTCTCTCTCTCTCTCTCTCTCTCTCTCTCTCTCTCTGTGTTTGTGTGTCAGCCTTGCAGAAGAGGGCAACAGCCACGAGAGGAGAAGCTTTCATCAGTCCTGTGGTGAATCTGAAGCTAAATTTCTATCCTCCTTCAACTCTTCACCCAAATTCTATCCTCATGCTGAGGAGAGATTCAAAAGAGACATTTATGATAATAACCGAGAATATTATTCCAGAGATGGGCGTGGGGGGGGGGGGGGGGGGGGGGGGGGGGGGGGGGGGGGGATGAGAGGCTGTGATTATGTCGCTTTGTATTTGCCACCTGAAATACGGGATTTAATTTCATCTTGGTCAGTCATTGAAAACGAGGTGAATGATGAAGGCTTCAAATTCAGTCTCTCTCCTTTCTGCCATGTTACCGTTGCCCGTATCCGTCTCTTGCACGTGGAGAGAGAGAGAGAGAGAGAGAGAGAGAGAGAGAGAGAGAGAGAGAGAGAGAGAGAGAGAGAGAGAATTTTGCACAAAATTATCCGGCAAAGAGGAACTAACTGATAACAGATCACGAGAGCCACCTCTTGAAAAAAAAAAATAATAAGGCCTGCAACGGCACAACGAGTGATGCAAAAAGCAGTCTTTTTGGTGCGTGGAATAGGGGCGAAGTCACCTCGGCCATTTGTGCACAGACGCCTCTCTCTCTCTCTCTCTCTCTCTCTCTCTCTCTTCCGCTCGTCTCGGGAGGAGGGTCTTATTGGAAAGTCATGTGATGCAGGTTTGCTCTTTCTGAAACAAAGGCGACAAATGATGATATTATTATTATTATTATTATTATTATTATTATTATTATTATTATTATTATCATTATTATATTATTATTTAGTAGCTGAAACCTGTTGATATATATGGAACAATAAGAAGCCCACCACAGGGGCCACTGATTTGAGATTCCAGAAGAAGCTTCCAAAGAATATTTTGAGGTGTTCCTTAGAAGGAAGGAGGCAGGGGAAGGGAACGAAAGGGAAACACAGAAAGAAGAGAAACTATTTATTCAACAAAAAAAAAAGATTAATAAATAGATAAACAAATAAAAATGTATCAGAATGGAAGAAGAATAGTATTGTGGCAGTAATGCACTGCATTTTCGCTTGAACTTCTGAAGAAGAAGTTAC
>JANJGK010009237.1:0-5000 GCA_039081455.1 Macrobrachium rosenbergii
AATATATATACATACATATATATATATAATATAATATAATACATATATATATAATATATATATATATACAAAGGAATCTAAGGAAAGTCCAAAAGTAAAGCACAGTACAGCAAAGATGACAACACATATCCGAGCCTACAGAGTATAATTTCAAAGCATTTACAAAAAAATATGTAAACGTTCCGCATTTGTGAGTGGAGCTAAGAACAAAATACAGTTATTGTTGTGATAAGACCTTCATTAAAAACAATTACAGCAAAACGTTGGTAAGAAATTCAGCAATGTCACGAAGTTAGCGCAATTATCACACATGTACATGTATTTACCACCGTCAGTCCCGCATTAAATAAAAAAAAAAAAGTGAATGACACAAAAACCGACTCGGCTTTATTGTCATGATCCTGGAGAGAGAGAGAGAGAGAGAGAGAGAGAGAGAGAATATTTTCAATCAAGATTTCCATTATAAAGATTTATCTACATTAGAGCTATTTACAGAATCTATAATATTGCAATAAATTATTGTAAGCACGAAAAACACAGAGGGTGATTTGATTACGTGATTTCTAATAGTGAAGCCCGAGTTGTTTTTTCTATAACTGGAAATGTATTTTCACTGTAACAGAATTTTACTGTTAGTAATATAAGAAATTACTATTAAATTACATAGAAAATGTGGATATTAGAGTACAAGATAAATAAGTTCCAAGATGTTCTTCAATGCAGAGATGAAAGTGAGAAATAAATAAATCATATTTATTACCGAAAGATATAATCGACCCATTCCTTTATACAAATGAAATGTTAACACGTCAAATCTAATTTTTTCGGAAAGGCAAAAACGATCCTCAGAAAATATTGTACTTGGAGAAAAATGGAGAATTAGAAGAGAAGTCACCAGCGCCAAAAATACGGAATGCATTTTAAACAAGAAGAAAATTGAGACAACTTCACATTTGAAAAAAAAATTAATATAAAAAGTTTCCTGCGTTGAAATGAGTAAATCAAATCTCACTCCCCACGGTATCAAAGCAAAACTGGTTTTTAGACGGAATTTGGTCCATTTCCAAGAACATCCATTTGATTTCAAGACATTTCTTCTAAAAATCTGCATTAGCTTTAAAAGGAGATGTTAAAAGTAAGCAGGGGAGGAGGCTGAATACATAAAAAAAATAAATATATTCATATATAAATGAATGATAAACAGGCATATACAAATAACATGACATTATTCAATACTCATTATCAGGAATAATCTTTGTCGAGACACAAAAATACCCTTATGTCTGTGAAATCGGTACACTCCTGAAGTATAAAACCGAAATAGTAAAATTAGGTATGCTTCAATTTGTCACAGGGTGAGGATTATTATGACATATCTTTTAACCCGATTTGGATAGTATCAACTTTATTACTGTACTTTTACAATCTTATTTTTGTATTTCACGCCTGCACTTTTGGAGACGTTTAATGAGCGTACAGTCATAAGATCCTTTCATTCTACCTTAAGAAGAAGGTACGTTGCTACAAGAATAACGGCCCGTTCTTGGTGATAATGCCAATAATAATAATAATAATAATTCCTCTACTGTATTTTCACAGCTAAATACAAATAAATATAGATTCAACGAGAGTATTTGCATTTAGAAATCAAATTGTAATACACCCCATAAATATCCAGAAATATTAAAATGGAACAATGCCAAGATAAGGAAATAAAAAATATCAAAATCATTAAGTATAGTAGTAATGCCTACGGCGTAGGACATTTTTCATTGGGCTAATATTTCCAGTTATATATTGTCATTCTTAACGATGAGTCTCTTCCTTCCAGAGGAAACTTGCAATGCCGCAACATCAGAAAAAAGAGTAAAAATGGCCGGAGACCGAAAACTTTATATTCTGGCATGTTTGCGGATAACCAATGAAGCATTTAATTTTATAGGAAGAAATAATGAAAACTCAAGCTTGTCCAGTAAAACATCGTTTGCCTCTAACCTCAGGTTAACCATTTTCAGCGATAAATACTGACGAAAATGTTTTAACTAAAATGTTACCGCTGAAAATGTCTGCAGGGAAATAGCTCTTGCGAAAGGCTAAATGACGTAGACTTTGAGAGGATATTAACATCCTCTCTCTCTCTCTCTCTCTCTCTCTCTCTCAAGTACTTTACCTTTAAGAACTTTTTCGAGCTATGTTTATTTCTGCTTGATGTGGCTACATTTACATAAAAGTTGTATTCATCTATTTATCCAGTAATAAATCTACATACTTAAAAAAATATGTATTTACATTAGAAGATAAATTCTTCAAGAAATTTACAGTCGCAAAACTAAATCTATTTACGAATATAGAGACAGTTGCAAGAACTGTATGACCTCGTAGGTCATAATGAACTGTATGACCTCGCAAGTCATAAAGAAGTGTATGACCGCGTAGGTCATAAAGAACTGTATGACCTCGCAAGTCATAAAGAAGTGTATGAACTCGTGGGTCATAAAGAACTGTATAATCTCTCAAGTCATAAAGAAGTGTATGACTTCGTAGGTCATACAGAACTGTATGACCTCGTAAGTCCAATATTTACCCATCCCGGCTATTCACCTTCCAATAAGGTCATCTGGGCCGTAATGGATCAACAGCCGCCGGAAACAAACAGCTCATTTCCTCATAAACAATGAGCCGGCTTTTAGTCGTTCTATTTTTTTGCTGGTTATTTAAGAAGCTTCTGTGCCACCAATAAGTGAAATGCTATCAGTCAGATTTTTATATCTGTTTGTGAATTTTTTTACACTGTCTATACGTGCATGTCAACGTTCTAAGAACACTTTCAAATTCAGATGAGAAAGAGAGGATGAACAATGAATTTTTCACACTCCTGTTCACCACTTTTAATTCTGCTGTTTTTACAAGTTAATTTCGTTGTTATTTTTTTTTTAATTTAAGACTATACATGATGCTCTGTCAATGTATCTACTTTCATATATGATTTAAGTCTGGTTTTATCATGCGTAAAACAGTCGTCAAACTAGAGTTCACGATTTAAATGTGTTTAAAATTCAAGGGAGTACAACTGGCTATTTTTCATTAAAAAATTGTTGGTGATGTACACCATCTTGCAAAATGCAACAACAATATATATATATATATATATATATATATTAAAATTATATATATAAATATATATGTATATATATGTAGAATCTACTGGTCACTTTTACCGGACACATATGTAATTCTAATAGCCACAATGCTCTCTTAACTTCTCGAATTCTTCGCGCTTTTTTGGATATGCTTGTAACTACGAAGCCGTAAGATCCAAACGCAAGAAATTGAAGAGACTGTGCTGGCCGGTCGCGGGAAACGAACCCGGGTCACCATAAAACACAAGGAGGTCGCGTTGCCGACCTGACCACGAGAAGGATAAAAGTCTATTATCTCTCGTACATACATATACCTGTAGTTTTCAAATATATTTATTAGAGCTGGAACAGACCCATCCTCACCATCGTAGCCAAGTGGGCAATCGTTTTTATTGCTTTTTAGGCTGAAATATATATGTAGAATCTACTGGTCACTTTTACCAGACACATATGTAATTCTAATAGCCACAATGCCCTCTTAACTTCTCGAATTCTTCGCGCTTTTTTGGATATGCTTGTAACTACGAAGCCGTAAGATCCAAACGCAAGAAATTGAAGAGACTGTGCTGGCCGGTCGCGGGAAACGAACCCGGGTCACCATAAACACAAGGAGGTCGCGTTGCCGACCTGACCACGAGAAGGATAAAAGTCTATTATCTCTCGTACATACATATACCTGTAGTTTTCAAATATATTTATTAGAGCTGGAACAGACCCATCCTCACCATCGTAGCCAAGTGGGCAATCGTTTTTATTGCTTTTTAGGCTGAAATACATATGTAGAATCTACTGGTCACTTTTACCAGACACATATGTAATTCTAATAGCCACAATGCCTCTTAACTTCTCGAATTCTTCGCGCTTTTTTGGATATGATTGTAACTACGAAGCCGTAAGATCCAAATGCAAGAAATTGAAGAGACTGTGCTGGCCGGTCGCGGGAAACGAACCTGGGTCACCATAAACACAAGGAGGTCGCGTTGCCGACCTGACCACGAGAAGGATAAAAGTCTATTATCTCTCGTACATGCATATACCTGTAGTTTTCAAATATATTTATTAGAGCTGGAACAGACCCATCCTCACCATCGTAGCCAAGTGGGCAATCGTTTTTATTGCTTTTTAGGCTGAAATATATATGTAGAATCTACTGGTCACTTTTACCAGACACATATGTAATTCTAATAGCCACAATGCCCTCTTAACTTCTCGAATTCTTCGCGCTTTTTTGGATGTGCTTGTAACTACGAAGCCGTAAGATCCAAACGCAAGAAATTGAAGAGACTGTGCTGGCTGGTCGCGGGAAATGAACCCGGGTCACCATAAACACAAGGAGGTCGCGTTGCCGACCTGACCACGAGAAGGATAAAAGTCTATTATCTCTCGTACATACATATACCTGTAGTTTTCAAATATATTTATTAGAGCTGGAACAGACCCATCCTCACCATCGTAGCCAAGTGGGCAATCGTTTTTATTGCTTTTTAGGCTGAAATATATATGTAGAATCTACTGGTCACTTTTACCAAACACATGTAATTCTAATAGCCACAATGCCCTCTTAACTTCTCGAATTCCAGTTGTTCACTGCAGGGGTTTCAACAATCCTACATCACCAAGGTAAAATTAACTGGAGATGGAAGGGTTGCTTTTTAGGGTTATAAATATACTGTGTATATATATATATATATATATATATATTTATAAGGAGCCAAATAGTGAACGAGAAAAAGTTACAGAAAAGCGGTATTTATACCAGAAGGTCGATAGGAGGAGAGAGACAGTTTGGTCTCTGAAATATAGACTTTATTTTCCACATTTTGGCGTTTTTATGGGCTCCTTATATTTGATGTAATTCTG
>JANJGK010009237.1:10000-12500 GCA_039081455.1 Macrobrachium rosenbergii
GCGAATTCCCACAGGCAAACCATCTGCAAATGCCTACAGACAGGTCATCTGCAAATTCTTACAAATAAATCATCTGCAAATTTCTACAGAGAAATCGCTGGCAAATTCCTACAGATAAATCATCCGCAAATTCCTACAGACAAACCATTTTGTAAAATATTATCATATTTGCTTCGTAAAGAAAAACTATACGAAAAAGGTACTTCATCCGACTAAGTTTTGAAAAAGAAAAGGCCAAACATATTTAATAAAAGTTTTTATCATTTATGAGGTCCTATTGAAAACCATACGACCATAAACATTGCGCTATTAAATTGCTTTGTAAGGATTTTACCTAACACACAGCCGCCGAGTACAGATTCGCTCCTAAAACTATGGTGAACACACGCGACATTATTCAAAGGTTAGATCAACCCCTGTAATTTAGTATTCTATCTATTTAAAATATTAATTTTTAATAACTCAACGGATATTACTAAGCAAGTACCCAGTGAATGACGCCTCTGCATCACACAGTTCCATGAATTCTGGTAAGCGAACGTGACTACAAGTAATTTCCCTTACTTTTGCTTTCTGATAATGATTAAACACTGGTGAAAACCTCAAGTAAAAACGAAGAAACCACATATAGCCTAACTGGGTTAAATTCATAGTCTGTTCCACTGCCCCTCTTTTCTACTTAAATATGCAACGCTACAAACAGAGAGAGAGAGAGAGAGAGAGAGAGAGAGAAATGGTCACACAAACCCATTTAACGTTAGCCCTTATCCAATTAAGAAATATAGGAGTTCCCTCTTAATTAAACAGGATTCATGCCACATTCAGAGGGTAATATAATTGAATCAGGCTAACTTTCTTCAAGCCCTACCTTATTCAAATGTTGAAATTCTTCATTTCTAAATGACGTATGTTTGACCAAACTGCTAATAGCGATTTACTTCTTTTCACAATGGCTGTTGAGTAACCGGCTGAAAGAGTCGCATTTTAACGGGCATTTAATACATCATATTTATATATACTGACTAACACGTAGCTTAATTCTATTTCAGGCGATCTTTCTCTTCAGACAATCTTCAAAAATTCTAGCCCATACCTCCTTCCCTCGTCGAAAAAAATTTTTCTATACGGTAGTAGTCAAATGCATCATCACCGTGTGTGTGTGTGTGAATGCATTTTGTATACAGTACATACAAAATAAATAATATATACAAACAAAAATACTCAAATCATATTTTCAAAATATGTTTTAATTGGTATTACCAGGAAATGAGAAGTTTGCTGAATGAAAAAGGAAATAACTTGAGGTGCTCCAGCATAACAGAAGTGAAAATCATATACAGGTAATTAAAGGTTAATGAACAAATTTACCTCAAACCAATCTATGCAAATGGAGAGATGCTGCCTGAAGCTAACAGCTCTGTCTCGACGGAGTGAGTATTTAATGATTTTTTTAATTTGGAAGACAGAAGATAAAAAAAAAGGTTTGTCTTAGGGACCAAATGATTATAAAAGCAACAGTTGAGGACTGAAGACGTAAGAAGGGATACTAACAGGCTGAAGAATGGAAAGACACCAGGAACTGATGGGACTGCAAGCGAGATGGGTCAGTGAGTGGCTGGAGATGGGTGATTAATTATTAGGGTAGCCTGGTGTTACAATAACTATGGTCATCGACGCCATGATCAAAGTTTGTAAGGTATGTTTGAAAGAGGAAAAGTTTTGAAGGAATAAATGAAGGGAATATGTGTTTCACTGTAAAAAGGTAAAGGTTATAGGGGCTACTGTAGGAATCATAAGGTCTTAAAATAACTGAAAAAGTAATGGTAACGGAATGATTGGTAACACACAAAAAAATTGTTGGTTTTGACAAGGAAGAGGTATGTGGATTGGGTGTTTGGTCTGGAACATTTGTCAAAAGTTTGAAAGTTACGTGAAAGTATGGTATGTAGTATACTGTACATGGACCTGGAAAAAGCTCGTGATATAATCAACAGAGGCAACGAAGAGGATGTGCGGTATAAAATAAAAAATAGTTGAGAGCGATTCAAAATTTTGCTGATGAAGCGATGTGTGCTAGAATTTGCAAAAGGTAGAATGGCAGGATAATGGGCCTTAGACAAGGATGTGTTATGTGTCCACGGCTGCTAATTTTTCTTTTTTTTATATGGAGTGATGCGAGAAGTCATATAAAGGGCAACAGTTGTCGGTAAAATAAGCAATACAAAAAATTGCACGTGAAATAAAATAGTATTTATAGAGGACTGTGAAGAAAAACTGTATAAACTAGTAGAAGAGTTTAAAAGCAATTTCAAGAGGACAGGATGCCAGTGAATGTCAGTCAGAATAAAGTCATAATGATAAAAGGAAACAAGGAGAGAAAGCAAAGAATGCTGATTTGGGTGCAAAAGTACCGGAGTGAAAGGGCCTCACCACCCAGGAAGGGCGTGCGTCTAAGATAGAGGGAAATTGAGTAGGAAGTGTTGGGAGTTCAATACTCAGT
>JANJGK010009237.1:15000-22566 GCA_039081455.1 Macrobrachium rosenbergii
CGGCATTTTAATTTTTACAATTAAAGCTTTAAATGCAGCTAAATAAACGAAAACCTTACAACCATTTAAGCAGAACCTTAACTACTACAACTTTTCCGTGCAAAGCATAAAAGTAAATAAACTCTAGAAAAAAACAAAAAATGATAACATCCAACATGGCGAACAACACCTTTTAACAATTCTCAGTATTTTTCTCATACACACGAAGACAGAATTAAATGACGTATTTCACACTGTTCTGACTTATCACAATGGTCCGAAAATATGACCACAATACTTGTAAAATTATAATTATTTCGTATATTCTGCGTTCTTGGGCAATGCTGCACCACATGTTCCTCTGTCGGGCTGTAAGGCAGCACAAGAACACAAACGCTCCTCTTCCAACCTACCGACCTCTACCGCCAGGGAGTGAGATGAAAGTCTAAAGCAGGTGAATGAAACCCGCTCGTGCCCGGGGATACTGTGCTTAACCCAATAAATGTCATGAACTGAGAGAGCTGTGTTGATGTCACGGTATGTTATTCTCCTGGATGATTCTGAATTCAAAATATTACGCTGCAGCGTCTCCATAGCGACTGTGACATCGTCTACTCTTGCATTTATTAGTCCATGGAGATATGTTCGGGCGTTATACCTTTCATTCAATACGGTGTTTATCACTAACATCAGACGGTCACCATCAACCACAGACCGCTCGCAGTACATTCTAGTAAAGAACTTTCTTTGCTTACTCCCAATTAGGTCCCGCACCGGTGGATACCCTGATTCAATATAACATAAACCGTTACAAGTGGTTTTTCTAACACCAAGTAGTAGTTTCAGTGCCCAGTTAGGCTATATAGTTTTATTATCGGCCTCAGATCGGCGTTCAGCCAAGACTCACGCCCGCACACATTTTCCCGAGATGTAACCGAGTACCGGGACCTTTCCCTGAAAAAAGCGGGACGCCGTATCTTAAAAGCTAACCATAAAATTTTCTTTAAAATAATCTCACTATGTTTCCCACACCCAAATTACTCCAAGTGTTTCCACCCAAAATAACCTAAGAGCATGGAAAAAAAAAAAAAAAAAAACCGGGGCTGCTGCAATACTTGCATACATCTCAGGAATTTGCCACCAGCACAGAATGGCAGACCTTAAAGCAGCATCAAAGACTCTTCTTGACAACAAATGGGATGTCACTGTTTTTACTTAGAAACGAAACAAATTTATTGACATTTGCCACCCTGGACTGGGCATGAGACATTACCGAGGATGACATGGAACCATCAGCAGTAAAAACTGAACCCAAATATGTGTACTGAGTGCACAGCTCCATTACAAGATCTTCAACCTCAATTGTTTCCTGATCCTGCTCCGTCCCGTTGATAACAAAAAACTTAACTTGAGCTGCATTCACTTTCATACCATAATTATTACAATACTGTTTCATTAAAGATACTTTATTTACAATGCTTATTCTCCTTGTGGCAAGAAGGACTGTACCATCCATCAGAACTAGCAAACGCAGCCATGACAAAAAGCCATCAGGATTACAGTTTTCTTTGTAAGGCCATTCACATACAAAATAAAAAGCAAGCAGGAAGTGGAACTACCCTGACGAACTCCAAGTGAAGTTGTCAGGATAGCTGTTCCAATAATGCTGTTCGTTACACTATATACTCGTACCGCAACAAGTACCGCCAGCATCACAGCCCCACAACCCAAGCGCTTCAAGACCCTCAATAACATTTTTCTGGGTACTAGGTCATAGGCTTGACTAAAATCAACAATCTCTACAAACTGTTTTTTCTTTTTCTTTTTAGCCAAATCAGTCAATAATCTTAATGCTACAGTATGTTCCGTACAACCACACCCCCTCTGTGCACCTGCTTGTTCCCTATGCGGCTTAAACTATTTCTCAAGTCGCGAGCACAAAACCATATCATATAACTTTGCCAAACGATTGATCACTGTCATACCTCTATGATTTTTTGGTTCTTGCCTACTACCCTTCCTAAAAATTGTAAACATTTTGGCAATGAACCACAATCTAGGACATGAGGCAGATATAAGTACAGCATTAAACAATGCAGCAAGAGTGATCATCCACTGCACTGGGAGCAATTTCAGAACACCAGGGGAAACATCGTCGGAACCAGAAGGTTTGTCTGGCTTAATATTGTTAATTTGAGACTGAACTTCCTCCGGGGTTATTCGCTCATCCAGTGCAGGGATATTCACACATGAACGAATATCATCATCCATTAGTGCTACCTCCACTGGGATAATCTTTGTAATCTTGGTTGCGATACCATAGTCTATACTAACTACATGGTAGTACATAATTCACTGAATAGGTCAACAGTAGCACGATGGAATTCAAATTGCATAACGTGCCGTAAATGATCTGGTTCACTCGGGAATCGAACCGGAAAACACGCACACACACATACACATTATATATATATATATATATATATATATAAAGCCACAAATATCATTTAATATCAGCACACATCCACTTATCAGTTAGCCTACCATCCTCTGGTGTGTTATTCTCGAGGTATAGCAAATTTAATATTAAACTTTACACACACACACACACACACACACAACACACACACACACACATATATATATATATATATATATACTGTATATATACATATATAAACAGTAGTATATATATTATCCCCTTTTTTTCAATTTGCATGGGGCAGAAAGCCTTTTGGGATGACTTGCTGGCAGCAAGCCTTTACTTGATTCCACGTCTCCGTGGTACTAATTGACAGCTGGGCTGACTGGTGGACTTCACGTATGGGAGCTCAGCGCTATTCACTAAGCGTTCCATTCAGAGAAGGCAATTTCCTCCCAGCATGATTCAAAAGTAGCAAAATCACAGGTAACCGGGTTGTATAGGCTTCCTTGGGAAATTAAGAACTACATTAGCTGTCTCCTGTAATAATGAAATACAATTTCTTTCTCTCTCATTCATAAACTTGCTGTTTTTCTTAATTAGTCCGATTTTGAGCATTTTATCTCTAGAACTACTGTCTAATTTCATGTCAAGTACAAGTACCGAGAGCCTTCCAAAGCAACGAATGTGTAGAACTCTCAATGTTGAGAGCAGGAGTGACTTTATATAAGGTCCACAACGAATGTTACGCCGAAATAGATTTCCAGTCTATCTGAATATATTTTTAATGCATTAGAGCACATTTCAGAGTAAGCTAAAATGAAATAAAGCCAAATGAGTCGACATACTCTGATATTTGTCATTTTAGTCGCATCAACTGCTTTTATATAAATACACGTGATAAATATACATGACAGGCAGAGAAAAGTCCTAATCAATCAACAGAGACCAAATCCTAATATGTCAAAATACATCATTAACAACTTTGAAAAGGTTAAAAAACACACACATACACACACACAAAAGCATCCTAAACCCTTCTCAAGGTTTCTCCTTCAAAAAAAGATATATATATATATATTTTTCCTTCGTGCGCCAGATGGGCAGACCCTGATACGTCAACAATATATCAAATCATATTCCTGAATGGAGGAAGCGATAAAATTCACAGGGACCAAAAATATTTTTAAACCCTCAACGAAGATCCCGTTCCAGTATCTTTTTCAATACATATTGGAAACTTCAACAGCAATTTATATGTCTCTGTGCCAGAAACAACCGAAAAAAAGACTAAACCGCTCATTTGCCAGAGGAGTGACATAACTCAAAAATTGCAATATTTCAGGCTACGCAATTTAAAGTTTAAAACTCTCTATACTTTCTATAGTGTAATAGTGACATGTCATGCCCTCTAGCAAGTAGTATTGCAAAGACAAATAAGACTTTTTACCACAATATGGAACAAAGAACGGTCTATCTGCTGGTACCAGTAACTCAAAAAACACATTTTTTGAGTTGTGTCACTCTCCTGGCAACTGAGCGAAACATACACATTCGAATTTGCGTGGGGAAGTGTGGGAATCGCTGCTGACACCATTTTGCCATTTAGGATAATTAGAAATTCATCACAGCAACTGAAACGCTGATAGATTACAAGATGAGATCGACGGCCAAGGTCTTATGAACACATCACGTAATGAATAATATCGCCAAATGAGTAAATTACTCTAACGGCTTGATGATGGGTAGGTTAACATTTTTAATAATCAATAGACGTACTTAATGACTTCAATAACAACAAGTATTATATAACGTCGTTCTGCACTTCTAAACAGTTCATTTTAATTTTTCTTGTTAGTCTAACTTAAGTAATACTACCGGCTACCATTCTAAAAGTTCCAATTCCCTGTCAAGCTTTCTAAATCGAGCCAGTTATTCCTTCAACGTTTACAAATGAAAGTCATGTCCTATGGATTATTATTATGCTCTTTCGTCTGACACGGAATTCACACTTTCCCTCTAATACTTGGAACGGAAGTGCGCCGTTGTTCCAAAATACACTAAACACTCAAGATAAAAACAATTACTTCAGAGAATTCCAACGATTTCGCAACGGGATGTGCAAAATAGCTCACATGAAAACCAAAGGCCATACATGGTATCATGTCACAAAAATGTGTGCCATACCTTATGACTAAACATCAACTCCGTGGAAAACGCCATCTATCGCTCAAACAAGATGTAAGAGAAAAGTTATCTATTCTATTTTTGCATTAAGAGCAACATCAAGCAAGCAAAACGGCAGTCAGCGAGGCGGAATTGTTACGGTTTTCCACAATGGCCTAATGAACCCAAGTTACATCGATTCACAGGTCGTTTGGTTAAGCCTTGAGAGTCTTCAAAAATTTTCTTCAGGAACATGTTTATCTACAAAACATAATACATTTAATTCTGTCTCGATGAAAACGAAAGTTAACCTTATATGAGAGTGTTGGCTTTATTTTCTATGGAAACGGAATACTATTTTACGGAAGTAATAAAAAAATATTACATATGAATTTGCAATAGCTAAGTAATCCTTGAACTTCCCGAATTCCAAACACTTCTTTGGATATACTTTCAGTATGAAGCCTTAAATTCAAATGAGAAACAACTTAAGAATAAAATAACATTTGTGGTGGAGCGGTTACAGACAACGTCGCTCTTACCATTTAGATGGATTCGAATACCACCACGTCGTCAAGGTTTCTTTATTTAGATTTAAGACCTTGCAATTACGATCGGATTCAAAGAGTGTACGGAATCGAAAAGTTTGAGACCAATGTAGCTAATACAAATACATGCAAGCATATATATGTATGTATACACACACACACACACACACACACATATATATATATATATATATCTATATATATTATATATAATATATATACGTACATCTATATATACATTATATATATATATATATATATATATATAGCTATCTATCTATCTATATGTATTATATATATAATGTATATATACATTTATATATACATATGTATATACTGTATATATTATATATATCTTAAAAGTAACCACTATATTCTGTATATACTAAATACAAATTAAAACTGCCGCCTTGTCAAAAAAAATATACATAAATATACTGATCAATCTAGCAAGGACTATAAAACCTGAATCTTTAGAAATCTAAAATTTATAATGATTAAGAATAAACCATTTAGTTTCTAAAGAAGCTATACGGTAACAAGACTAAAGGAGCTCAATAAAGATTGCAGCATCCGAAAACGCGCGCAATTTCCTTATGAAAGCTTACGGCACACGGACCCCAGGTGTATGAAGCTCGGAGCCTAAACCAATACCAATGAATTAACTTTCCACTCGATAAGAACTAAAAGCAACATGGTTTCTGCAACTTATGGAATGGTGCGTTAACTCAAACACATTCTGACATTGCGATATCGCGGAATCTTGCCAAAGCACTATTCATTTTTTCTTATCACTATACGATCCGATAAACTGGTAAACGCGGTGTGACTCAGAACTTACTCGTGCTCGCGCGCCCACACACGCCCGCACACACACACATACATACACACACACACACACACACACATATATATATATATATATGTGTGTGTGTGTGTGTGTGTGTGTGCGCGCGCGAGCGTTTTCGAACATCATGGTGTTACTGTGCCACTTGCAACCGGATGATCAAGTTTTGTTGGAAAATCTGTCATCATCAATATCTCCTCCAATGCCGTGTGATGTAAAGATCTATAAAATCCCATCATTTATGCCTTTTTTGTGCTTTGCCGTCCACAAATCTCCAATCAACTCCAGCCTCACGTCCTACAGATCACATCCAAGTAAGTCTAGGCCTTCCAACTCTTCTGTGCCCACAGGATCCCAGCTGACTATCATGTACTGTTCTGCCGGGGTTGTGCAAAAGACACGTTCAACCCATCTCATATCCTCTTCATCGATATCTCATCTATATATGGAACTACAAAATTTCCCTTGTGGTACCATATCTGACTCTATCCTGGCATTTTAAAATTTCTAGTGCTACGACTGGGCAGTGAGACAACGAGGCACGTCAAGAGAATGCGGATGCTGAAGCTCAGTAGCGCGAATAACACGCAAAGCTCTTGGGGGAAAGAAACTAACGGTGGTAATGCAAGGCCTGACGGAAGATAACCAAGAACGATATCTTCCGGCAATGGTCTAAATCGTAACAACCTCTGTTAGGATAAAGGAAGTCAAGTAGATCTCTTCTCTTATATATGACTAAAGAAATATTGATTGTACCTTGCAGATGAAAAAAACAGAAAAATCCAGTAAACATCTCCGGATTGTATCCACTCAGGCTTCAGAGAAAACCTGAGTAAATTGTCTGACAGCACACATACTACAAAATATCCAGCAACAAAAATACGTGAAGTGCTTCATCACAGTGGTATTTTGATCCAATTTCATTTTTCCTAGATACCCAGAGATGTGAGGCTAATATAAGTGTGTGTGTGTGTGTGTGTGTGTGTGTGTGAGAGAGAGAGAGAGAGAGAGAGAGACTACTCTAGCACTGCACCTGACTTGACTTGACCAGTTAAGCACAACACGCCAGAAGAAATATGGAACATGATCAGGAGTTCTGAAAACAAAAGCTAATTTCTAGGAATAGATCAGTATAACACCACTGGTGCGAAAGCTTTTACAACCGCTAAACACGTAACATTTTCTTCCTCTTACCCGCAACCACCACCCCAAATTACATTACGGGGAAAAACAGTTGGAGAGAGAGAGAGAGAGTGGTTGCATTTTCTTGCACATGCATATATACTCGTCTTTTTGTTTTCAAGCTCTACTGAAAAACTTTAAAATTCATATCTTTTATATTTTACATTCGCAAAGGCTTTTCTTATAACAATAGCCAAAACATCCTTCAAACTGTGGTGTCTGCTCCAAAATCTGGTTTGTTTTGTAAGAATCTGATGAATTATATTTTGCTAAGCTGAATAATATAAGGACTAAAATACTGTCGATACCAGAAATTTGTAGGAAGAACAACAAAACTGTTGTTTTGGTTCATCTTCAGCAGAAGTAAGGAGAAAATAAAGCCAGGATTAAAACTTTTCTTCTCAAGTCTTCAAATTAAATTT
>JANJGK010009238.1:0-2500 GCA_039081455.1 Macrobrachium rosenbergii
TTAGTTATATTGGAAATATTTGCGATAAGAAACAACTTTCATATCTTGTAAATGGTCTAGGTCTGCAATTTTGTTTGCAGCATCAACGCGTAACAAAGTTAATTTTTAAAAGTTTTTTTAATAATGCAAGTGCAGTAATTATTACATGTCAGTCATGACTATATTGCTGAACTATCATAGAAAAAAAAACTAATATCCCCTTGCACTTTAAATTAAAAACTTCATCGATTACCCTCTGACAGAATCGTATAAACCAGAGCGATATGTCTAGACTTATCTGGGCTGGAAACCATAGCTGTGACGGGAACGATATCATATATTAAGCATGTTTAGATAACCGCAAGGAATTCATTCAGATGAAAATATGTTCCTGCAGTCATTTCGTTTCTGTATGGATTCTGTAACTTTTCATGTCTTGAATTGATATTCATGTTATTTGCTTAGAATAATTTTGTTTCTCTTTATGTTCAATTTGCTTGCGATTTTATAAAGCAATGCATATCATGGTAATTGTGAATATTTATGAGTTGTATTGTTTATGGCGTATTTCAACCTTCAAGGGAAATTCTGGAGTTACCTTCTTCTACTTCTTTTGAATGAACACCGTAATATTCTTTGGAAGCTTAAATTTCAAGTCAATGGCCCATGTGGGTTTGTTCCATATGAATAGGCTTAATCTTCTGAATGGTGATAATAACTAGGTTATTAAACTGAATCCATTGCACAATTGTACTGTGCATTCATACAAAGAGTAACAGGACCTCACATGAATAGGATGGTTTCTAACGGAGAATTTATTTACAAAAGTTGCAAGCTTTCAAGGGCTAACTGTCCCCATTTTTATGATCCCAATAGGTCTACTTCGGTTTTTTACGATTTCTAATTTTTATTTTTCTATAAAAGAAAACTGTTGTGCCGGTTTTGTGTGTCTGTCCGCAATTTATTCTGTCCGCACTTTTTGCTGTCCACACTTTTTCTGTCCGCCCTCAGATCTTAAAAACTACTGAGGCTAGAGGGCTTCAAATTGTATGTTGATCATCCAGCCTCCAATCATCAAACATATCAAAGCATCCCTCTAGCCTCAGTAGTTTTGTTTCATTTAAGGTTAAAGTTAGCAATAATCTTGCTTCTGGCAACTATATATTATAGGCCACCACCGGGCCTTGGCTAAAGCTTCATGGGCCGCGGTTCATACAGCATTATACGAGACCACCGAAAGATAGATCTATATTCGGTGGCCTTGTTTATACACTGTTGCGGCTGTGCAGTACAGAAAACTCGATTGCGCCGAAGAAATTCGGCGCAGTTTGTGCTAGTTTATTTTGATCGTGATTAACACCAGAGTTGAGTTATGAATAAAGTTTTTCTATTGTCTTTAGTCCTGGGTTTTTTAAATCACAGCAGTCATGATTTTCATTGGCAATACTTATTTTTTC
Organism: Macrobrachium rosenbergii; assembly: GCA_039081455.1. Taxonomy (NCBI): domain Eukaryota; kingdom Metazoa; phylum Arthropoda; class Malacostraca; order Decapoda; family Palaemonidae; genus Macrobrachium; species Macrobrachium rosenbergii. Next base: position 1,437 of record JANJGK010009238.1, read on the forward strand.
CACCTGAAGAAGTTGCTTTTAACGCTGTATTTCATAATACAAAGCACACACTGTCCACTGATCACTTTCATTTCCTTTGTCATAGTGATTTAACAAATCATCCTACCTTTTTATTCTTTTTTTTTTTATTCTTGCGAATGTCTCCATTCCCCTTCGCAATCTATATCAAAAGACCTTTTTCTCGTCACCTAATATGTGGCAATTATTTTCATAATCCGTATACTTCCCCTCTTGTGCCACGTAATTGAGTTCTGTTGTCGTGGACAGAAAGATATCACCCAGTGATTATTTTCTCTCAGATATATTAGCCACTAAATTAGGTAAGCTTCATTTCTTCTCTTTTGTCTTGTACCCAAAACAACTTCACTGCTCGATTGTATTTTTAATGCATGTGGACTGTATAATCATCTTAAGAATAATAAGTATAAAAATCGTAATGATAATTGGCCCCAACCCTTTGTCGTCTCTATAGAATATTAATGCAATGATTATTGTATTTGTAAAGTGGTTAGGATTTCCACATCTGCAGTACACACACACACACACACACACACACACACACACATATATATATATATATATATATATATATATATATATATATAATACATATATGTATATATATATATATACACACACACACACACATAATACATGCATGTAAAATTATCTTTGTTCATATGAGAATCTTAAGGAGACTGTATGTATGTGTGTTTGTGTATTCTTTAATAGGGCAAATAACTAAGCAATAAATTAATATTTCATTTCATTTATTTAGTCAAATTTTCACCACCAGGTTGGTGTTGAAAGGTCTGGCATACTTATACCAAATTAAAATTAAACCAGTGATTTATAGTACAGATATTGACAACAAACAAACATTGTTTTAGAACTGCATTCTAGTTATGGATCCAAATGAAATTCATGCATATGGATTTGAATAGATTAATGTAGTTTAGTATTGACCTTGTCAGTGCTGTGTTATTCACCTCCACAATTTTTCCTTTGCTGAGTCATGTGTCTGCAAGTTGATTTAGCATTGCCTTGTTCCCCGTAGGGGGGGC
>JANJGK010009238.1:7500-17500 GCA_039081455.1 Macrobrachium rosenbergii
AATTACAATGTCATTACCACTCAGCTAACAATTACAACTTCAAATATCCGCAATCCTGTAATACTCTCAAAACATTTTTCCCACAACACGACCTCTGAAACTGCTTCATCATTTGTACCTGGCGACGGAAACACCGAAGTTTGAATTTAGCCCAGCGAAATTGCCGTTCCAAGGAAGGCGAGCACTTTCCTAATTGCATGTGTCAGGTACACAAATGGCCATTTCTTCTTCTTGTCGGTGTCCGAGAAGGGCGAGAGTTTATTCCGTTGAAATATAGCCGTTCTCGTGACTAATGCGAGGAGCGGTTCGATAATTCTTGGGATTTGCTACGTATATCTGATAGATCCTTGCACATTGTTTGTTTGTGGGTGTGTGAGAGAGAGAGAGAGAGTGAGAGAGAGTAGTACTTAGGGTCGTTTGTCATTTAGCTGTATAGTCTATTTACAAGCTTTAGTAATTGGAGTGAGGGTAACATATGGTCAGTGAAATTTTACTAAAAATATTTTTAAAGAACTTTATACTAAATGGGGTGTTCTATATATATATATATATATATATATATATATATATATATATATATATATATATATATATATGCATATATATATTGAATATATATTTATATTAAATTATAAACATTATATATATATATGTGTGTGTGTGTATATACATATACATATACTGTATATATGAATGAAATTTATCACATCACCGTGACTCATACACAAGCATTAAGCTACAAATGTCCTTTAATATATAATTCGCTCTACCTCGGAAATAGTATATTTTCAGATATGTTACCCAAAGGGGAATTTTTTTAGTTGATAATAAGTTCGTCGTTTCGTGGGCTCGAACCACGGAAGACGAGAACTCAGGACTACAGTGACTCCTTAAACGACACGGCCATCAGTATGCTGCATTGATTAAATTGTGTTGTAATTGCATAAAGTTACGTGATCAGTGTTAATTGGTAATCGCTCTCGGCAGAACAAATCAAATTGAATTTTGATTTTAATTTCTTAGGGTTGTAGAAAAAAGCAACGGAATGTTTATGGTCTTACACATTGACAGAATGTATTGCATCTCTCTGGCGTACATTCATGAATAAATCCCCCTTAAGTTTCTCTCGTGAAAGTGCATGTATATAAAAGGTATAAAGTGCCTTCTCCTCTTTCTGCCTTTTTGTAGAAGACACATAAAGACGACCTCGAGTAAATATTGCATTTTTAGAAGGAAATAAAACTTGAAGTCTCCTGAGGAAAAATGTAAGTAAAAAGACCACGTGACCATAAAAGAAAGGAAACAAATAAACAAGGCGCCGAAGTTTCTTCGGCGCAATCGAGTTTTCTGTACAGCCGCTATGGTGTATAATCAAGGCCACCGAAAATAGATCTATCTATCGGTGGTCTCGGTATAATGTTGTATGAACTGCGGCCCATGAAACTTTAACCACGGCCCTGTGGTGGCTTATCCTATATCGTTGCCAGAAGCACGATTATGGCAGACTTTAACTTTAAATAAGATAAAAACTACTGAGGCTGAAGGGCTGCAATTTGGTATGTTTGTGAGAGAGAGATGTAGTTCAGTTCTATATTTCATCAAAGCATTAAAGTTATTCTCAGCTTATAATGGAAAATACAGAACAGCTTTCATTCTCCATACTGTTGTTTTAGCATGGTAATGATATACAATTGTATATATGTGTGTGTGCGTGTGAGAGAGAGGGAGACAGAGAGAGAGAGAGAGAGATATGTAATTCAGGTCTGTAGAATAATAAATCATTAAAGTTACTTAAATATAATTACGGAAAGAATAGGAAATAATTCCTCTTTCTTATTTTATCCTTTTTAATATATATTATATATATATATATATATATATATATATATATATATATATATATATATATATATATATATATATATATATATATTATATATATATATATATATAAAATCGGGGGCTAAGATTTACGATAAGATAAATACAATTTGATAGAGGCTTCCTTTTATCTGGAAAAAACAGCTTTAACGAAGCCAATCTTGTTCCCTCCACCCTATAGATACGCTAGTAATTTGATGCTACAATTGAAGGGGAAGGCCGTAAAAAAAATAAATAAATAAAAAACTTGCCTTAAGAAAATAATGCTGGTATCCTTAAGAAAATAATGCTTGTATCCTTAAGAAAATAATGCTTGTATCCTTATGAAAATAATTCTGTGATCCGTAAGAAAATAATACTGGTATCCTTTAGAAAATAATGCTGGGATCCTTAAGAAAATAATGATTTCCTTAAGAAAATAATGCGGGTATCCGTAAGAAAATAATGCTGGGATCCTTAAGAAAATAATGGTGGTATCCTTAAGAAAATAATGCTGGTATCCTTAAGAAAAAATGCTGGGATCCTTAAGAAAATAATGCTGGGATCCTTAAGAAAGTAATACTGGTATCCTTAAGAAAATGATGCTGGCATCGATAAGAAAGTAATGCTGGTATCCTTAAGAAAATAATGATGGTCTCCTTAAGAAAGTAATGGTGGTATCCTTAAGAAAATAGTGGTGGTATCCCTAAGAAAATACTGCTGGGATCCTTAAGAAAATAAAAGTGGGATCCTTAAAAAAATAATGGTGGTATCCTTAAGAAAATAATGCTGGTATCCTTAAGAAAATAATGCAGGGATCCTTAAGAAAATAATGGTGGTATCCTTAAGAAAATAATGCTGGTATTTCGTGTACCATATAAAGTTCTGGGTAAGAAATACGGTAGCTTGAATTGGAAAAGTGGAATTAAAAATGATTTTTCATATTTTGCAGAATTTGATGGTTAAAAAAAAACTTACTTAAAAAATAATGATGCCATTTTTTGTACCATATAAAATTTTGAGTGAAAATATCCTAGCTTAAATTAGAAAAGTGGAATTGAAAATATTTTATTATTATTATTATTATTATTATTATTATTATTATTATTATTATTATTATTATTATTATTATTATTATTATATCTTATTCAGAAGACGAATCCTGTTGACATGGAACAAGTCCACCACAAAGGGGCCTTTAACTTGAAATTCAAGCTTCCAAAGAATATGGTGTTCATCAGAAAGAAGTAACAGAAGGTAATAAGAAATAAAAAAAAAGAGATCACTTATTAAAAAAAAAGGAAAAATTATTAACAGATTATCAATTGAATAGATAAAAATGTAGATTATTAAAATGCCAGAATAAAATTATTTCATACATTTTGAATTCCCCATTAGGACGATTATCAACCTAAAAACATGAACATGCTATACTCCTTGCATTTTAATACATTTTTATCTGTTTATTAATTTATTAATTTATTTTTTTCTTTTTCAATAAGTGAGGTCTCTTCTTTCTGTATTGTCCTTTTACCTCCTCTTACCTCTCCCTAATGACCACCATATTCTTTTAGAAGCTTGAATTTCAAGTCATTGTCCCCTGTGGGCTTGTTCCATATGAATATGGTTCATCTTTTGAATAATAATAGTAATAATGATAATAATAGTTATAAGTAAGTAAATGACCAAAAGAATGCATATCAGTTGGCACGATTCCACCTTTTATCTGCCTTTTGCCCGTCACAGAACCTGGCTTGTGAGAAACTTGCGCCATTTAAAAGATCTAACGCCGACCGGATGGCTTTACGAGACACGCATATGTTGTTAAGATAACTTAGGAAGATAAATATTCCCGTCAGCAGACTGGGAACAGAAATGAGAGAGAGAATAATAAAGAATAAATTGACAGATTTATGGGCGAGGCAGAAGTTAATAGTCGGCAGGCCATCTGGGTTTAAAATACGAGCGAGGGAATGGCTAGCATTTATTGTTATACCAGAATTTCTAATCAGTTTAAGGGTAGTTCATATATATTTTAGATTTTATGTGGCTATAAATATGGATAGAGAGTGATAATTGAAGTAGTTTCCTCTTCTACTAAGCATTGCTAAGTGGACAAATTTTATTACGCTATTTGGAGCACATTCAGGTGAGTGAACTATATAGATTTGAACCAACAACAGCTTTATTTTAAAATAGTCAAAAATTGGCATTACATTCTGGTTCCAGTTCAAATAGGGTGAATTGCATGGGATATAAATTCAAGTGAGAAAATTGCACGAGGTATAAATCCGAGTGCGTGACTTGCACGAGGTATAAATTCAAGTGAGCGAATTGTACGAGGTATAAATTCAAGTGAGTGAATTACACGAGGTATGATTCTGCGTCTTTCCTAGTAAATTCAAAAGAGTGAATTGCACGAGATATAAATTCAAGCGAGTGAATTGCACGAGGTATGATTTTATGTCTTTACTAGAAACTAATGAGTGAATTGCACGAGGTATAAATTCAAGCGAGTGAATTGCACTAGGTATTATTTATGTGGTTCCTAGTAAATTCAGGTGAGTGAATTGTGCACGATTTATAAATTCAGGTGAGTGAATTGCACGATGTATAAATTCAAGTGAGTGAATTAGACGAGTTATGATTCTGTGTCTTTCCTAGTAAATTCAGTTGAGTGAATTGCACGAGGTATGGTTTTATGTCTTTCCTAGAAATTCAAGTGAGTGAACTACACGAGGTATGGTTTTCTGTCTTTCCTAGTAAATTCAAATGAGTGAATTGCACGAGATAAAAACTCACGTGAGTGAATTGCACGATGTATAAATTCAGGTGAGTGCATTGTACGATTTATAGATTCAGGTGAGTGAATTGCACATTGTATAAATTCAAGTGAGTGAATTACACGAGGTATGATTCTGTGTCTATCCAAGTAAATTCAAGTGAGCGAAGTATCAGACACAAAATGCCCTTTTCTTCTCTACAAGATGCCTCGACTTCAGTCAACTCCGCTCACACCTTTGACAATAAGCGACGCTCACCTTCTTAATGCTCTTCGTATTACATACGTTTGATCCCAAAATTAAATAACAGATTCCACTCTGGTCGAAAAGGAAGGCGAGGATGATTACAACGAAAGGCGAGACAGGAGGACGCAAGGATGAGGAAAATGGAGAGAAGATGTGGAGATGTGAAGTATGAGATGGATAGCGTATGTTAGTGTCCTTGACGGTGTTATTATATTGTTTTTTTTTTTAGCAAATGTGACAAGTTTTTTGGCAAATGTGATGATAAGTGTTGTCACCACATTTCAAAATAAGATTTTGTAAGATTTTTCTTGCTGTAATGGGGTTCTACGACGGCGCAACAGTAAAAGTTTTTTACTCTTATTTTTTATGCGAGTATCTCGTATTTACCATCCACGGGAACGTTGTGGAAATACAAAGACGTGTGTGTATGTGTATGCGTGAGTGTGTGTGTGTGTAGATATATATATATATATATATATATATATATATATATATATATATATATATATATATATATATATATATATATATATTAAAAACACACGCCATTTCCCATAACTGTTTCCTGTACCCATTCAATAATAACCAGCTCTTAATTCACGCGCTTTCGCACTCGACATTCGCGTAGAAGTAAACATCGCCGATAGTACGGAACGCTCATTCCCCCGTCTATTGCCAGTGACGTAGAGTCATTTCGGACTGAAAAGCGAATTGAATTTCATTCTCCAATAGCCAAAGCAGCGAAAACGAAATTGTCCCCACCGAGAAAGGAGATCTCTCCTAATTGCATGTGTCAGATACACACGAATGGTAACCTTCTTCTTCTTCTTCTTCTCCTGCTTCTTCTTCTTCTCTTTCTTCTTGTGTCTGAGAGAGGGAGGACAGTATTATTATTATTATTATTATTATTATTATTATTATTATTATTAAACTTCTTCTTGTCTGAGAAAGGGAGGACAGTGTTATTATTATTATTATTATTATTATTATTATTATTATTATTATTATTATTATTATTATTATTATCATTAAACTACTTCTTGTCTGAGAAAGGGAGGACAGTGTTGTTGTTATTATTATTATTATTATTATTATTATTATTATTATTATTATTATTATTATTATAACTTCTTCTCGTCGTCTGAGAGAGGGAGGACAGCGTTGTTGTTGAGTTCCTAATTACATATATAGCCAAGACCTGAAAAAACAGAGAATAATTAGAAAGAAAAGCAGACATACGAAAACGAGCGATTCCTAGCGATTAAGGAAGTGATATAGGAGACCTATAAGAAAGGGAATTATAAGCTAAGAGAGAACTTCTTAACTGGGAAAAGATGGAGTGATTGGTGCTAGGTACTTTCCCGAGAGGAAAATGGATTATGTTCTGTAGGCCACTGGAATAAAGTTGGGAATCACGTTGCAGTTGAGAAATGGAGGATCTAGAGTTCCTGTCACGTTATGGAATAATGGGGTCGCCTTTAGGGTTTGGTAATTGCGGTAGTACTTGTTAAGTTGGGCAGTTAGACGCGCCTTTTGCTAGGTAAATTTGTCAGGTGGTGTCGTCATGTAATGTATATTATATATATATATATATATATATATATATATATATATATATATATATATATATATATATATATATATATATATGTGTGTGGGTGTGTATATGTACTGTACGTGTGTGCTAGCATATGTGCATGAATACATCCATATGTAATAAACACCTACGTAGATAACTGTGCAGAAGTGTATGGACGCTTCCACCTTGCCATACCTACAAAACATGTATTTTACAAGTATGAATACATTGTTCTTCATACACGCGAGCACGTGTATATATATATATATATATATATATATATATATATATATATATATATATATATATATATATATATATATATATCCTCGCAAACAATTACGAGAACTGTATAATCCGTAAGCATGATTTCCGGAGGAATGTTTGCACTGGAACTTTTGAAATTCTTACAATGGAATATCCTACTCTCGCGCCCTCTTTATCAACTTTGCTGTTTCTAAAACAATTTCCGGTGCGCGATGGCTGGGTAACTTTCACTTTTCCCTCCAGCCCAACGGCTCTGTTTTTTTTATCCACGTCTCTCTTTATATATATATATATATATATATATATATATATATATATATATATATATATATATATATATATATATATATGTATATATATACACATATATATATGTATGTGTGTATATATATACTATAAATAGAATATATATATAAATATATATGTGTATTTATTTGTTTTACATTTTTTCTTTGCTTTTATATTTATTAATTTTCATATTTATTAATTTATATTAGTTTATTTATTTGTATATATTCTTATTTATTTAAATATTGAGACTGTTATCTTATTTATTTAGTTATTTAAATATTTATTTATTTATATAGTGATTTATCTATTATTCTGTCTATTTATTTATTTACTTTTCTGTCCATCAACTAAGCAGTATTTCTAACAAGCCCAGGAAAGCTGCATTTCAGTCTAAAACACAATCTACATACAGCGTTCCATTACGAAATGCCTCAATACCACTCAAAAAAAATATACTTGAGGAAACAGCCATCAGCAGTACTTCGAGAGAGAAAGTGAGGGGGGGGAGACAAAGCCCCACCCCCCCTTCCTCCACCCAGTAAGAGGATAAGACCCGCGATACCTGAAAGATTAACAGACCTCCTTGATGGACCACGTCGGTCGAGAGGATTTGCCAGGACCTCCTGATGACCGGCCATTAAGAAGATCTCGAAAGGATCAAGGCGGGTAATTACTCGATACAAAAAGGTTCGACCGCCAAATGCCTTTTCTTCTTCTTCTTTTTTACAGGGGATCGTTCGGGACTCATCTACACTTCCCTAGAGATTATCGCGCGGCTTGGAGAAATCCCGTCGGAGGAAATGAGAGGAGAAACCAAAGATGGACAGACAGTGTGTGTAACAATGAGGATGTTTAATGAGAAATTTCCCTTTCACTTTCGGTAAATGAGGACGGTGTTTCCTCTCACTTTCGGCAAGATGAGAACTGTGTTCCCTGTCACTTTCGGCCTGTGAGAACGGTGTTTCCTCTGACTTTCGGCAAGATGAGAACTGTGTTTCCCTGTCACTTTCGGCCTGTGAGAACGGTGTTTCCTTTTCACTTTTCGGCAAGATGAGAATAGTGTTTCCTTCCACTTTTGGCCAAATGAGAATGGTGTTTCCTGTCACCTTCGGCATGATGAGAACTTTGTTCCCTGTCACTTTCAGCCAGATGAGAGCTGTGATCCTTGTTACTTTCGGCCTTTGAGAATGGTGTTTCCTCTCACTTTCGGCAAGATGAGAACTGTGTTTCCTATCACTTTCAGCCAGGTGAGAACCCTGTTCCCTGTCACTTTCGGCCTGTGAGAATGGTGTTTCCTTCCACTTTTCGGGCGAGATGAGAATGGCGTTTCCTTCCACTTTGGCCGAATGAGAAGTGTGTTCCCTTTCACTTTCTACGAAATGAGATTTTGTGTTCTCTTTCACTTCCAGACAAATGAGATTTCTGTTCACGTTCATTTTCGGTCAGATGAGAACGGTGTTCCTGTCAATTTCGGAGAAAGGGGGACGGTGTTCCCTGTCACTCTCGGCCAAACGAGAATGGTGTTCCCTGACACTTTCGGAGAAGGGGGAACGGTGTTCCCTTTCACTCTTAGAGAAATGAGAACTGTGTTCCCTGTCACTTTCGGCTAAATGAGAACCTTGTTTCCTTTCACCTTCGGCCAAATGAGAAGCGCCCTCTTTCGCTCTCAGGCAAATGTGTTCCCTTTCACTTAATTCCGGAACGAAATATATAAGGAATTCAAATGAAAAGTTATTTCAGGTTTACTTGTTTTGTTTGGGTTTTCAATATTTTTAGATCCGGCACATGAATTTTATGGTAATATCAGTGTATCTACCAAGAGCGATGAAAATTTATCATGTAAATATTTGTAATAATGATATATTATGATTGTATCTTGTATTAACAGTTATCATGTTGATAATGGGAACTTGTTCGCGTTCATTGTCCAATAATTAAAAACGGAGAAATATGACACATCTTGGCACGATGAGTAAGTAGGCGAGATCTGTGGAAATTTTTCATCTTACAGTAGTACTGCGCCGTTTGTGAAGCATTACTGTTATTTTTCACTTAAATAAAATAGAGGTTTCGCTGCTTACGGAAATAATTCACCCTATTGTTTTTTAAGGCACGTTGGAAGATTCAAAGTTGTTCTCAAGGTTAAAGGCGATATCCTTGACTGCAAATACTTCCCGATTCCTTGCCATTACTGGAATACGGTACGAGTTTCTACCCTTCCCTCTTCTACAAGACGTAAAGCAAGTAGAATTTTACGTCCTTCTCTCTAGTCTATGACGTTAAAAAAAGCCTCCTCGCTTCTACATGACGTAAAAACAGGTAGGATTTTTCGCCCTTCTCGCTCCTGCATGACGTAAAACAAGTAGGAATTTTTGTCCTTCTCTCTTCTACTTGACGTAAAACAAGTAGGATTTTATGTCCTTCTCTCTTCTACATGACGTAAAACAAGTAGGAAATTTCGCCCTTCCCTCTTCTACATGACGTTTATAAAACAAGTAGGATTTTATGCCATTCTGTCTTCTACATGACGTAAAACAAGTAGGAAATGTTGTCCTTCTCTCTTCTACATGACGTAAAACAAGAAGGATTCCATCCTTCTCTGTCTCCTCTATGACGGGAAACAAGTAGGATTTTATGCCCTTCTCTCTTCTACATGGCGTAAAACAAACAGGATTTTATTCCCTACTGTCTCCTCTATGACGTAAAATAAGTAGGATTTTTATTCCCTTCTGTCTCCTCTATGACGTAAAACAAGTAAAATTTTATGCCCTTCTCTCTTCTCTATGACGTAAAACACGTAGAACTCTCACCTAACGTCAGTTTTATGGGCGGAAATCACTCACGAAAAAATCTAACGTGGCAAAGTGGTCCCAGATGATGTACATTTATCGAAAAGCCATACAATAGTTTTCCGATCACCTTTTACAGAGGACATCGGAGACTCGCGTTTGATTTTCCATATTTTCAAGGAACA